>WEIS01075482.1:669-13565 GCA_013389965.1 Todus mexicanus | reverse complement strand
GGGGGGAAGGGGACGTGGATGGGACACGCTCCCCTGTTTCGCCGGGTGTGTTTCTGGAGCGCTCTCTGGGAAGGTGATCCTGAGCCGCTTCGGTAGAGGTCACTTGTGTGTGCGTGTGTGTGTGTCCCTGGTGTTTGTGTCTAGCATATGCATGTGGTTTTGCTGACTGCACTTGCAGGCTTGTAAATTTTCACCATGGGAAATTACCAACAAAGCCCAATCTGTCTCCTGGCTGCTTTGCACTTTCCGAGGGCGGCTGTACTTGAGCGAGCTGCAGAACGAGAGAGGGAGAGAGAGAAAGGGGGAGTTGGGAGGGGGGAGAGGGAGAGGAAGGGTGGGTGGAGGGGGAGAGAGGTAAATAGCCTTAAATCGGAAGGGAGCTGCTTCTCTGTGGTCTTCCACAAGAGCTGCCTGGGCTCTGCTGGCTCAGTAATAACTGAGTGACCTTTTCTTTTGCTGTATTATGTCTGGCTGGTAAGGGATTGCATTTTGCAGCTGATAAAGCCCTGACTTCATTCAACTCGGCTCCTCACACGCTGCTTTAGGTAAGTTGTCTTCAACCAGGACGGAGACAGACAGCCTTGGACTGCAAGATACTAAAAGGAGGACACCTGTAGCTCGGATGCGGTCAACACAATTACTTGGCGGATCCTTGAGGACCTCATTATTTTAAACTTAAAGAATAGCGATCTCCCTCCCCATCTCTCCCACCCCCTCTTTATTTTTTTCCCCAAACAATGCTTCTTTTTGACCTTTCCCAAGGAGAAGAGCTACAAAGCAGCCACTGTGCTTATTGAACTGCCTCCCCTGTATCGCTTAATTGAGAAGGTAAGTGAGGCAACTGTGTACATAAGCTTTGGGTCATTTGTGTATGTGTGTCTGCATCACTCTCTCTCTTTCCCCTCTCTCTCTCTCTCTCTCTCTCTCTCTGAGTCATAAGCCGGGGCTGCAATACACACACATCTCTGCACTGCAACTTTCACTCAAGCTGCAGCTCTGCTGAGACTGTTTTGTTTAAATCATGTGAGGCTTCATTATTTTTATGATGAGACATGAAATACATGCAAGCGGAGGATGCTGAGCGAAACCCATCCAACTGTACGTCTCGAGAAATAGCAGTCAAAGTTAACAATGAATTGCAGCAACCTCCCACCNGGGGGGGAAGCATGTGGCTTTCTCACTCGCCACCGGCGGACCGGGGTGTGCCGTCACCCCCACCCCCATCCTCCCTCCCCATCTTTCCACTCCCCTGCCGCCCCCCTCCGCGCCCGCCGGGCTGCGGCGCTCAGCGCTCCCCCGCTCCACTTGACCCAAGCACTTGCTACTTTTTTTGGGGGCCTGGATTTTTGGTGCCTATCAATGAGAAGGAGCTCTCCAGGCGCCCGTAAATCATCAACTCATGCAGAAAAAGGAGAAAAGTTTTGGTAAGGCGTCGGTCTCCTGCTTTTAAAGCGAGCGCGGCACCCAGCAGAAACGGGGCGCTTTTTAAAGGTAGNCCCGTTATTATTGTTATTATTATTCTTGCTTCTTCCCGAGCTTCTCGAAACGTGCTCTCAATTATCAAGGGAGTCGGTTAATTTCCCCACTCCCCGGCTTTAATCCACAAGCCTCCCCGTACAGCAGTTTAATTTGCAACTGGTTCGGCGCACGGTTTTAACCCTTTGGGCAGAGCGGAGGCAGGAGCGGGGCTGCTGCCTGGGGGGGCACGGNGGGGGGGGGGAGGCGACGAGTGTTTCTCTTTCCGATCCTGAACGCGTTGCCGTAGCGAGCGTCTGTGTTTTGCAAAGAGACGCGAAATAACCGCTTCCTAGGACAGCTTTGTACGGCCGCTGTTTAAACCAATTAATCTTGCTAGGTGCAACAAATATCGCTACATGCTTTCCCGACCACCTCCCTCTCCCTTCTTCTCTCCCCGCCGCCCCATCCCTGTGAATGCTTGGAAAGGAATTAGCACAAAAGGCTTGAGCGTCTAACTCCGAAAGGGATTCTTTGTTGTAGAGTGTATGTTTCTTNTTCCCCCCCCCCCCGCCCCTCCCGCTTCACACCGAGCACGATGTGGTTTTATGCTAACGCCGCGTGTGACAGTTTAATCAAACCCATTTGTTACAACAAAGCTCGGGGACCGCTGGGATTATAGGGCTNTTATTTATTATTTTTTTTATTTTGCATGTGAGCTGCATCAAAATTGAACTCAGTCTTGCAAATCTCTTGTTGGCCTTTGCCAAGCACTAGCACTTTGCTGCCATGGTAACTGTAATTAAACTGATAAGAGTGGAAAAATGTCAGTATCTCTGAGCCTTGCAGCTGCATTGGAGAAAAAGGGAATCAAATTGGTTCCCAGCACCACTGCTCTAAAAAAGGAGGGAGTGAGTGGGGGGGCTGGGGGGAGAGAGGTGGGAGGGGGGACGACACGACAGGGGTAGGAACATAGCCAGGCAGCTCCTGTCCCTGAGATCTGGGTACATCTATTTGCTGTGTTGTCCCTTAGGGGGCTACAGCCTGCAGGGATGCTCTGGGCCAGTGAACAGAGAGAAACAAGCTTTTAGGCCCAATCTAGCTTTCAAAAATAGAAGGGGAAAGAAGAAGAGAAATCTTTTGTTTGGTGTCTCTTGGCAATCGACTAGCTGTGTTGGCCAAATTCTTTTAATCTGTATCACTGCTACCAGCTGTGGGACTGCATTCCCATTTTTAGTTTTTACCTAATCTCCTTTCTTCTTTCCCCTGCTTCCCAACCCACCTCCTTTCTTAAACAAAATCTGACATAAAAAAGAAAAAAAAATCAGATTCCTCTACAGAAGAAGGGACAGGAGGTGAAGTTTAGTTATATACCACAGAAAATGAACTCAGAAGTGTACAGAAGAGACTATATTCAGAGTACTAAAATCCTTACTTTATGTAAAAAAAAACCCACACAAAACCCGAGTGTTATGGAGTTGCGGTTACTTTGTTGTGTTAACTACAGAAGCTGAGACTGTGCGGATGAATGGCACAGAACAAGAGAGCATAATGGAGGCAATCAACCGTTAGGCTGGTTCACAATGCAATCCAGGCAATTAAAAGCTCACCAGAGTTTAAATGAAATGGTTCTACTTATTTCTGTGCACCACACTGCACAGGCTATTATTTATGTCTCTTTTTTTTAATTATGATTTCCCTTAAACTGTCAAATAACTCAGAATAGCAGGGTCTCGGAGGCAATAAGAATTTTCCACAGAACAATTTACATGCCAATCTAAAACTAGTTACGACTCCTGATGTGCTACATGCAAGTTCTGAAATGTTTCTTAGCTTCTGAAACCTTAACTTTCTTTCTTTTAAATCCGTGTGTGTATTGTCCTGTGTAATTGGAGCTCTGAATGCTTTTAGGATGAAGCTACAAAGTGGGAAAGCATTGGAAAAGTATTCTTTTTATCTTCTACTAGATCTCTAACTCTCTTGTTGACTGCGTATTGTCTGTCAGTTTGCTGTCTTTTAAAGGCAACTGCACTGGTAATTTGCTTCAAACCGGTTTTGATTATTATTCTTTTAAGTAGAGGCAAGTTTTCCCTTTCTTGCTGTAGATACCACTGTTCTTGGTAGAACTGTGTGCATGCCTCCGCAAAGGCCGGGGGAGGGAGAGTGGTCTTTAAAAGTTTTTAAATGATCCGGTGCATAATAATATCCAGATCTTCCTCCCTTAAGATGCCTTCCAAAGGCTGGCTGTAGAATCCAGAATCTGAGTTCTGTGGGTCTTGTGCCACACTCAGCACTGTCAGGTTCTAATCCTGCTTACAGATGCTACTGCATCACTAACAAAATGCAGTTCGTTATGTCAAACCTTCATTCCCTTTGATTTTTGAGAAGGGTGATGATTGGAATGAAATGGATTTTTGTTTCTTTGCCTTACTCCAGCAGCCTAATTTAGCTTTTTTCAGCAATCTTTATCCTGAAGTCATAGTTACAAATCATTTGACAGTGTTTCATCACGCAATAATAACAATAACCAGGGATAGAAGTCAGTTGCATTGAACTTATTCGGCAAGGCCGAAGGAAATCCAAAGACCTGCAAATCAGGTTATGAAGTTCTCCCTTCAAAAAACCTAAAGTGGTAGATAGTGATGAAAAAGTCTTATTCCTGATACAGCTCTGCAGTTTATGTGCAGTATCTTGGGGACTGGGGGTAGAGGGAGGGAGGGATTGGAGGAAGGGATAGAGGAAGCCCTTGAAAGCATATTGGGGTGAAATAAAAAGGGCTTGTTTGACAGTGACAGACTAGGCACTGAAATTTCTGAGTTCCAAGAACAGATCTGCTCTGTGATGCAGAGCATGGGTACGACTCTGCAGAACTGAAGGGAGAGCTGGGGTTTATTATTTATTTTTTTAAAAATTATTTAAAACCTGGGTGTAGCACTTCTGCAATTGTATGGTTTTTTGGAAGTGCTCCATCAGATGTGCTTTCCAGGGGGAGAGGGGGGAGGAGGGGCGGGCAGCCAGGCAGTAGTGCCACTCACTGCTGAAATATCAGGTAGCACTTCGGATGTTTTTGTGGGTGCTGTCAACCTCTGAAGGGTCCTTCCTGTGTCCTAAGAAATAAATGGGTATTTAAACCGCAGCCTGCGAAAAGCTGGCTGACAGTAAGCTGCAGGTATTCTTACTGCCAAATTAAGAGAGAGCTAAAAATATACGAGCGCGAATCCGAAAAGTGTAACTACATTGAAGATCTTATGGGAACATTAAAGGGAAGAGAAAAGGTCTGTGAGGTGATCTGCATTAAGGTGGCTCATACAATGCAGAAAAAAAATGTTCTGTTTTCAAAATTCAGTGATTTAATTCACGGCTTGTAAAGAAAAGGGCATGTGCAAGGAATTTGGAGATATGTAAAACACTTACTGGAGTGTGGTTTTGTGCTTTGTTTTCTTTAGACCCTTTCTACGCTTAAAAAAAAAAAGTAACTTTTTTATGATGAAGCAGTAGTTTGGGGATATTTTTTTAACTTTCATTAAAGTAGAAGCAGCTTCATTGCAAGTAAAGTGCGAAAAGATCAGCTCTATCAGAGGAGAAAAGCATTCCTTCCCTCCAAGAACTGCCGCAGATTGAATCCCTAATCTGAAGATGCTGCCAGTGGCATGTCAGCACCACCTTCTCTCTCTGCCTCAGGAAAATAGACGTGCAGTGTCTGTTCCATGGGGTGTCTGCACCTTTTCACTCTTCTCTACAGTGAGGGTTTGGGCTAAACAACATGAATTATAGTGTTCTGTCTACTTTCCTCATGTAGCAAATATCTTAGAAACTGTGCAGGGGTACGTGCAAGATTGTGCAAGCGGTGGTTTTATTTGTAATACAATAACCTTGTGTTTGCAGCATATACCTCAGGCATTATCAGGCTTGATTATTGCAGTTTGCACAGATACTCACTTGTTTAGCCTTGTTTCTGTGGCACCTCGTTCCCTTCAGATGGTGCAGGACAGTAGATCAGCCCGGATCAGAGACTGTCAGCCTCTGCTCTCTAACCCGATTCCTTATCAGGCAACAAAATTTTTACATTAAGTTTTTTTTTCTTTAAAGCCTTAACTGTGTTAGCTCCTACTTTATCCTGCTTTCCTGTGAGCTAAAGATTAAAGTCCTAGAACAGCCCTTCATGCTTCTGAACTTTTACTGAGTTCCGAGAAGTTGATACAAATTGTGGCCCGTTTTACGCATTTGTCCTCTGTGTGGCTGAAGAGAGGCTGGGGATAAGCCTGTTCTTAGTGCTTAGCAGATATGTATACTCCACTGTGATACGCAACTTCACAGATTAAAGCTTTTTGACCAAGTGAAAGTATTACAGTTCCAGCAGGACTTCCCTTTGCAGTCTGGTATAGGTTCTTTACCAAAACCCATGGATATTTTCACTTTTTCATCATTTATTTATTTCCATGTTATTTTGCTGCTTCATGTATGTGCCTTGGATTCAGGGGAGTCAGTTGGCAAATGAAAAATACTGTAAAGGCTCAGCCTTTGTCTCATGGTGCTTGCTCAAGATGAGATGTGCGTATATGTTCCCAGATCGGCCACAGTCTTAGCGTGGAGCCCTGTGCAGGTCGCTGGATCTCGTTCTTCCCCTCGCGAACAAGAAACGGATCTTAGGACTCTGTAAGTGGTGTAGGAGCAGTGAGAGTAGCATTGACTAGGAAGTTATGAGAAGCCAGCAATGCTACTTTTCATACTTTCTGATAGAAAAGTATGAACCCTACACTTCTGTTATGAGCTTCAGATGTTATGCAGCAGTGCTGCCATGGTACTTTGTGGTGCCCGCTAGGAGAACTGTCTACATATAACAGAACGGCTAATTTAACAGATAAATATATTGCACCAATATACATAATAGAGTGTATTGCAAAGAGGACAGCAAGGCTGTTGTGCTTGTATGTCACAATAGGGATTACTATTTTTAATTCAGTGATCAGCTTCACAGGTGAAACTTGGGAGTTCAACTTGGTAACACTGGAAAGTCGCTTAACTGGCTCTCCAGTCTCTGTGGTCCACGTAAATTCAGTGTGTTCCAGATACATGTATGCATACAGATCCCTGGGATGCCTCAGCCAGTGCAGCATTTAGCTTGTCTTTGTAACGCTAATACCCATAAAGGCACGCTCTACCATTGCTTCAAGGATTACACTCTATTTTGTGTTTTCCGTATGAGATCTTTTAAAAAAACACAACAAACCAAACCAAAACTCAAACCGCAACTTGCTCATGTTCTAGCTCCCTGAGCCTATGTGGCATTAGCAGTGTGTTTCAGCACCAGCCGAGATCTGCTGTTACGAGCTGGGACTGCAAATGTTTCTTAACAGTAGGTAGTAGAGTGTTCTTGATGAGAAGCTCTTGAATTTGCTTCTCGTTGTTATGAGACCCTGACCTTTCCCAGTCTCTACATAATAACAGAGTACCATACTCTGAGTTTTGGGGTAGGATTTGCTTGTTGGCAACAGCGTTCATTCCTAAGCATTGTCAAATTCTCACTGTAATAGTCAGGTGCACTCTAATGAGTATTAGGAACATTTCTTTCATTGTATCTCTGGCTTGAAAACACTGAGATAACCTAATAATCAAACTGCGTGTCAGTTCTCTCTGGTACCCGTTTGATGTGCAACTAAGCATCCAGGGGGCTATGATTTTGCTTATTCTGAGAAATTACTTTCAGACAATTGGTCTGACTGTAATGGGGTGGCAGTTTGTGTAATTAACCAAGAGAGACCAGTCTGTAAGCACTTTGGGGTAGTGACCTTCCCTCCCCGTTTACTATAAAACAGGGCAGTTGATTTTTGTGGGGATCTCTGGTAGCTGACTGTGGTGCTCTGCATACCGTTGTCCAACTTTGTTTCACTTTTACTCCCTTAAGCAGTCATTAAGGCATTTGAATTGTTATTTAAATGCTTTCTGCTATTACATCAACGGGTATACATACTTCATGGACACTACCGTACTTCTTATCCTGAACTAACTGTTGACTAAAATTGGAAGTGAAAAGTGGACAAAGGGGTTTTTTATGTTTTGGTTGTTGGTTTGGTTTTTTCTTTGACAAACTAGGAACTTCTGATCATGTGCAGATTATTTAAAATCAGGTTTTTCAGAAGGTCCATGCACAGCAAGTTGTAACTAGAGATGCTGGTACTGAAGTCTCTGGAAATCTGATTGCTTCATTCATGTGTCTAACATGAACTGAAATCTTAAAAAACAAACTGCACTTGTGCCAGCACCAAAATGTCTGTAGCAAACCTCTCTAAAACTCTGGCTGTCAGGCTCTAATAGCTTCCGTCTTTTCTTTAGAGTGTGGAGTAGTTTTATATTTTATAAAAGATAGCACAAATATGTCAAAATATGTAGATCTGGCTATGTTTGCTATTATAGATATGCTGTTTATTTAATTTTTTACTTGCCAAATATTGTACACTTTGGGAAAAAGTGGATGACTTTTAAACTGAACTGGTTTAATCTTTAATTTTTTAATCCTATTTCTTTTCATCAAAGAGACCAGGTAAATGAGATGTTAAAGAAAAGCTATGGAACTTAGAGCAGTGGAAGCTTCTGCTCTCAAATTTATCTTAACGCGGTTTTCAGCTTGCTGTGGACTATCTAGGTTGCTTCATCCTATCTACACAATTACCTTTTCAGTGAACTGAGTGCAGAGGGAGTGGCGAGGTGGAGGAAGAAAAGGACAAGAATTGCACTCAAGAGACTATCTGTTTTCACTCTTCTCTTGTCTTGTTGTATTTCAGGTATACAAATGCTCTCAGTCCAGCCAGACACCAAGCCGAAAGGTTGTGCTGGCTGCAACCGTAAGATTAAAGACCGGTATCTTCTAAAGGCCCTGGACAAATATTGGCATGAAGACTGCCTGAAATGTGCCTGCTGTGACTGTCGCCTGGGGGAGGTGGGCTCTACTTTATACACCAAAGCCAACCTTATCCTTTGTCGCAGAGACTATCTGAGGTAGGCTATGTCCTTCTTATGTTCACTGGCAAACGTGCTAAATCTGTTCAGCCTTTCCTATGTAGTCACTATTACGTAAACTGTACTTGAGGGCTGCAAGGCCAAGCGTATGCGAAGGATGAGGAGACAAATGCAGCAGTATGGAGATAAAACTGAATCAAAGAACATGTAACCACGTAATGCAGGTGGTTGCCAGTTTTCCGATGCTAATACTTGGGATCCTGTGCTTGGAGGAAGGAGAGAATAATCCCCCCTGCACTTTCCACAGCACCGTGCTCCTGGAGAGCTGGTGATCTCCTTCTCCTCACAGCACCGTGGTGGCCCAGCACAGCGGCCTGAAACCATGTGCATAGTTTTCACCAGCTCCGGTGCAAGGTTTAAACTCTGAAGTGCTTCACTTGTCTTTGCTTACACACTTTTGTCCTCTTAGTTTGTCAAGGGATTTCATTTGTGGCACTGGAAGCTTTTATGAATGTTGCCGTTAAGCTACTAGAAGTTGGACCAAGGTGATCAAGTGTCTTTCTTGTGCTAAATAACCATGTAGCTAGTAGGCTCAAATCCACTCTGGTCCTGATTTGATCTGGTGACGTGGGTGGGACACTGAGTAAGCTGTCAACACTTCTCAGAGATAGCAAATCATCACTTGATTTTCTATGTTCTTGTTTGCCTGTGGACTTAATGTTCTCAAAAGTACTTGAGGTATAACTCGTAGAAAAGTACTGATGAGCAGTGCCAGCCTAGTTTATCTGCAGATTGAATGTGAATAAATAGGGCTACTTTGCAGGAGTTAAGTTTAATCAGGAAGTTTATTCTTCCTAGGCTCTCAGTAGTAAATAAAGAGACAAGGCTCCCATGAGGTGATTCAGAGCACCTATTTCCTATAGGAACACCTTTCTCTCCACTCCCTGTAGAGAAGGCCTAATGAGACTAGCTGCTCCAGGTTAAGGTGAGCTTCTGGGAATATTTCCCCTGCCCCTGTAGTGAAGCCTTTTCCTTTTAAAGGGACATTCAAGTCAGTAATACATTGGGGAGAAATTAAAATTCAGTTTGCATGTGTTACCTTACAAGCTCAGTTTAAGCACAGGTACCAAATAGGAGGTTTCCACACATTGGTCAGTTCCCAAGTTGTACAGCATGGGTAGGTTGGAGCAGGAACCAAGACTGAAGCGTTAATAATAACTGTTGGTACTCTTACTCCCCACATTACAACTTGTTTTTTCTAGAGTGGAACAAAAACCTTCACAAATCCATTGTGCATTTGTTGAGCTGGGGCTACAAGGCAGATCGGGGTTCTTCAGGCACGAGCTTTACTTACTGGTAAAAGTGCTCTGCTACCCATAAATACTCTCAGCTGAATGCATGATAAAATACTGGGAATTTAGCCTAGAGTCTGCATCTTAAAGCCATTGTGTTAAAGCTGCCAATGAAGTAGGTAACAAAACCTTACTTTTAAAAGCTGGCTGGGAACTGTTTGAATAGAAGAGGATTGTTCGTGAACCTAGCTCACTTGTGATGTTAAAGTGAGTGTCTCTAGAGAGGTATCAGAACAGCTTCTGAGGGGGAAGGTAACACCCTAATTTTTAAAACCCATTTTAAGAATCTTTTTACAATAAGCGTCTTGCAGAAGTGAGAAAACTGCTATGGCTTTTTGATCCAAGTTCCAAATTTACCAGAGACTTTGAACATACTGAATCTCCCAAGTGCTAGTGCAACAGATCCAATGTTTTAAAATCAAATGTTTAAAATCAAAACCAAAAGTGATCTAATAGTACAGATAGGAGCAAAGCATTTCCCCAGCATGGGTGTGCGCACACACACTGTTGCTCTGTAGTCTTTGAAGGTCTAACAGGAGCAAATATTTTGCTAACAGATGGTTAAAATTCATTGTAAGTGACTCAGAGAAAGGAGACCGTATTTTTTATCTGTCATGACCACATTCAAAACTAGTGTTTCAGTTACTTATTCATACAAAATATTTTGCACGACTGAAACTAGCATCCACAAGAAATCCTGTAATCGGTTTTAAGATGTTTCTGATTTTTGTCTCCAGGTTTATCAAGTCTTAAGCTATCTTGTCATGAGCCTTTTTTTAGTGGTTCTTGTGAGTGCATAGATTTAAACTTAGTATTTACACTAAACTTCAAACTGATGCACTTAAGGTAATTGCAGATCGTCATTTGCCTCCTTGTGTCTTACCTACTTAGTTATGCAGTGAACCTACAAAGTGATCTTTTTAATGCTAGTGTAAAAACTAGTTAAATGTTCTCTATCTTTGTAGTCAAATAAGCTTTCATATTTAGCAACCCACTTTATGAGTTTAAAGAACAAATTATTTTGTACTAATGATCAGATTAGGGTTCGATTACAGTTTCAAACTATCCTCTTTTTTTTTTCTTCTTTTTAACCGTAAAGGGAGTCTTTGCTACATATAACGCTGTTCTAGTTTCCTATTAATTTGTATGGTGCCCTCTAGAGGATATGTGGCTTGCACAGTACTGTAAGGAGTAAAATTGCTTATTAACTTGTCTCTGTATTCGTTATGTCTTTCAATAAGACAACCATTCTACAGATGCTGTAAGCTGTACTGTAGCTAGTCTTGGTGCTTTAACAGACATGGTTAGATTTGCGAACTGTGTGATTATGTCTTTGGTTATTTGCAAAGATATTTCCCGTATCTCTCATTTAGAGATACCTGCCAAAAACCTAAACGCTCTTTGGGTTCTAAACACTCACTTTCTGTGTTTGAGCTCCGAGGTATTTATTTCATAAATACTTTGTTATCTTCAGAACTTCAGAACTTGCTTTGCTTTAGCTCTGTGCTTCTGTGAAATTAGTTAAGCTTAGTATATTAAAACCTTTTTCTCTGAATTTAGGGGAATTGAGGGGATAAACGAAATCTTTAATGAGGTAATATGAGCTTCAAAAGTGCTTTGGGTGTGGGAGGCTTTGCCTTGGAATCTGATTCATGTAAGTCACACCAGTGGTTTCAGAGATGGTGTACGACACCAAGGGTATTAGAATGGTGGCTGCAGCAGGAATGAGCTCTGTTTTGTTAACGAGGATGAGAACAGACTTGAGTAAAGAAAGGACTCAATGTTAGAAATAACATACCTGGTGAAAATGATATGCAGAGTATAATTCCCCTGCAGGCTTCTGTCTCCTGCTTATACACTCCTGGGTTAGAAAGTGAAGACTTAATTTAAGGAACTTAGGTTTACGCCAATATTTCAAGTCCATTTACAGTAAGTGAAATATGTAAGAAGGTTGGGTTTGATTTTTTTTTTCCTTTTCCCCTCCAGAGCTGTATGGTGACATCTTAATGTATCAGCCTGTGCTGCTCTGTCCTCTCCTGACTGGCAGCATGTCCATTTACAAGCACAATATTCCCTTTGAAATCTGTCATTACTGCCATTAATGACCAGTCGTTATGTTAACAGCCCAAGGGCTGTCAAACTGGTTGTTAACTAGAATGTTATTACTTACTCAAACTGCAGGTATGAGTTGTGTTAAATGCACTTCGGTTCTGCATTCTGGGCTGCTTCTGCTCAAAACAATAGGGCAATAGCAGAGCGTTTGCCTTTGGGATGCCAAGGGATTTGATTTCCGTTCCATATGCCCGTTTGATTTCTGCATATTTGTGAGGTGCTTCTATCCCTGGGCAGCCTCCTAATTTCAGGTGCAACTATGTGCAATCCTGTCTCTTAGCCTTGGATGCAAACAGACAGCCACGGATACTTCCACATGCACAGGAATGCCTGCCGCACGTTTGAGATTAATATCTGGCCCCTAAAAGTGTAAAATGAAAGACCAACAATTACATGTAACTCAGTTGTATTAAATAATGAGCTTCCTCGGATGCAGCGAAAATATGAAAGTACAGCTGTGCTAAGCTAGTAGCAATGTAGGTCAATCACCCTTTTCACTTAGGTTTTTAACTACGCAAACCCTGCTGAGCGACCAATGACTACAAAGTGCTGTTTCATTCCTATTTAATTTTGGCAGCATTTTACTGAAGAGCAGGCATTCATGCAGCTAAATTATCTTCACCGTTTCTGGTTTTAACTCCAGCTCCATGACACTAAATGTTGGAGTGCATATCTCTCAGTAAACACAAAGAATGTGGTTTCTGATTATTTTTTTTTTTTCAAATCCATCTCTTAACATGGAAATTGAATTAGAACTTTTATGACTTTTTGCATAATTTCTCTAGCCACGCAAACAGATCACAGGAAAAGGATTAACAAAACTAATACATTGGGGTGGAATTTTTGCCCTTAAACACATCTAGAACCTTATTGGGAATGTGGGTGACACAAAGTCGACACATACACCCCCACCCAACCTTGATCTTGATTTTGCTCTTCAGTGTAATGCAGATTTTTAAAGCGCAACTGAATAGCTATGAAGATGGGTAGATCACTATTCCTGCAGAAAGGGGCAGATCA
>WEIS01075480.1:0-10452 GCA_013389965.1 Todus mexicanus | reverse complement strand
AATGTAACTGTGACACATATATATATAAACCATGAGAATATAAAATATTTATGACTATTTATGCATTCTCTTGCATATCAATGGTATTGTTCATTAGGTTCTAAACGCCAAATGCTGCCCTCAGACATACCAGTACAACTCTGGTCTACAAGCTGTTGCTTTGTGCACTGTTACTCAGGAATATGCAGGGGCTGGCAGATAGGCTACATTTTTAGCTTCTAACTATCCCCACTTATTTTTATACGAGTTTTTTTTAAAAACAAAACCAAACAAACATAAAACCCCACCTCTTATCTTCCTCTGCCAGAGAGTAACAGCCCTGTAGCGTAACAATGTCTGCCATTAGCTCTATTAGTCAAAAAAGTCTCCCACTTTTACAGTAAAAGAGTGGGTTGAAATTTACACAAATGCCCCAAAAGTCATCTGCTAAACAATTTCTCCTTAGTTACACTTGTGTAAATGCAGAATAGATCTTCTAGGTATCAGTATCAAGTTTACAGCCACCTAATCAAGGAAATACATTAGTAATATTTATGTTTATTTATTGAGAATATTTTATGTCAAATGCTCTAAACACAACCACCGTGCACCGTGTGTTAATTTAACAAAAAGAGAGTTTTAAGAGTCCTACATTCCAGAGCACATTTCCAAGTTTTAAAAGCCAGAATCACAAATAGATTAACCTATTTTGACAAGTTCTATTCATTGAGCTCTCTTTCTGACTTCCTAAAGGCAGCGGCATCTTCTGATCAAAAGAGTGATCATTACTCACAAACCACAATCACTTGATTCTGACAAACACTGCAATGAAGTCAGTCTTTTAAGCAGTCTAGAACACATTATCAAACCTATCACTGCAAAAATAAACAACAAGCCAAAGAGATTGTGGCTGAATGTACTGGTCTTGCGTATTTGCTTCTATCCTTCTATTCAATACGTTCTAGTAGAACACTCCTCAAAAAATTCAACACGCTATGAAACAATTTCAAATAATTAAAAAATAATCACAGAACCACAGAATGATAGCTGCTGGAAGGGAGTCCCCTCTGGAGATCATCTAGTCCAACCCTCTTGCCCAGGGGCAGGTTCACCTAGATTAGGTCACACAAGAACACGTCCAGGCAGGTTCTGAATGTCTCCAGAGAGTGAGACTACACCACACCTCTGGGCAGCCTGTTCCAGTGCCCTGTAACCCTCAAAGTCCAGATGTTCCTCCTCATGTCTAGATGGAACTTCAATTTGTGCCTGTTACCTCTTGTCCTGTCACTGGGCACCACTGAGAAAAGACGGGTCTCGTCCTCCTGACACCCACTCTTTAAAGTATTTATAAGCATTAATAAGATCCCCCCCTTAGTGTTCTCTCCTCCAGACTGAAGAAGATAATGGAGAATACAGATAACATCTGTAAAAAGTTATCTTTAACAAATACATCTTTGCTCACCACTTGTATCCCCTTCTCGCCTTGACCTTGGCACACCACGGGAGACAGCATTTGAAAAGCCTTTTGAGGTAGCACTTTGTAAAGAAGGCTGGCTTGCAGTGAGAGTCCATGCCAGACGCGACCCTAACTGCTGACGGAGGCAATCTCCAACGCCTGGAGCTTGATAGGATTGTCTGGAAGGATAAAAGGAAGAAACATTTTTAAAGACTTGGATTCTATACCCGCTGTCTGGTTTGGGGTATGCAAATTTTTAAAAACGCCTTAAGCTTGAGTTTGGGGGTTTGTGGATGTTTTGTTTGGGTTTGTTTGGTTTTAAATTAAAGGAACCTTAAAAAAAGGTGCAGAACACACAAGCAATGTATTGCTTCCTGTAAGTCTATACTTTCAGAAAACCGAAAACTGTAGAAAAGGCAGTACAAATTTGACAAATATGATTTCATGTCAAAGACTGACTTTGACTACACTGACTACACTTAACTGTGTAGATACACTGAAATAGATTAAAAGTGAATTCAACTATAATAATAAACACCAAATCTTTAATTTCTGTTATTACTTGAAACTGTAGTTAGAGGGCAAAGAACTAAGGACAAATAGAGAAAGAGAAGGAAGTTCACTTTCCTGCTACTCTGCTGTGGAGGATAGTTTGTATCAAGTGCCTGAAGATGTGATCAAGGAGGGAGCATCTAGACAAGCTTCGATTTCCCTTCCGCTCAAGTTTGTCAACACTTCTCACAAAAATAGTCTTAAATGTGAAAAACGTTACAGCTAGAAGTTTACTTTCTGCTTATTTCCGTATCATGATGAAAAATAAAGCTGATAACATCTGCAATGTATTTTTGCTGCTCACCACTCCCTCCCCCTCCCCCAACTGAATCTAAACATACATACTTTTTTAAAAAAAATAAAATAAACTAATTCCACAAAGCTGTGAAAACAGTTGCAGGGAGAGAAGGAACAAGATTACAACACAAATATCCATATGAAAAAAAGTAAAATGTTGAGGCATGCCCTTCCTCTCTCAACTGCCATGTAACAACTCATGGGATGGTCACACATTGTATTTGGACGATTGTAGCTAGCTAACACGAACATAGCTCGCAAAACAGAGCGACTCTATCATGCTTAGCATTTGTAATCATGGAATTTCCTACACTGGAAGAGACCTTCAAGATCATCTAGTCCAATCATTAACCTAACACTGACAAATCCTCGACTAAACGATATCCCTCAGCACTACATCTACATTACGGTTAAACACCTCCAGGGATGGAGACTCCTCCACTTATCTGGACAAGCTGTTCCAGTGCCTCATAACCTATTCAGTAATGAAATTCTTCCTCATATCTAATCTAAACTTCCCTTGGTGCAAATTAAGGCTGTTTCCTCTTGTCCTATCCCTTGTTATTTGGTTTAACAGACCAACTCTCACCTCTCTACAACCCTGTTTCAGGTAGTTGTAGAGAGTGACAAGGTCTCCCCTGAGCCTCCTTCCCTCCAGGCTAAACAATCCCAACTCTCTCAGTCGCTTCTCATCAGACAGGTGCTCATGATCTTCACCAGGTTTGTTGTCCTTCTTTGCACATGCTCTAGTTCCTCAGTGTTCTTCTTATAGTGAGGGGCCCAAAACTGAACACAGTACTCGAGATGTGGCCTCACCAGTGCAGAGTATATGTGTAAAATCACTTCCCTAGTCCTGCTGGCCACTGTTTCTGACACAGGCCAGGATGCTGTTGGCCTTCCGTGCCCGCTAGGCACACTGATGGCTCATGTTCAGCCGGCTGCCAACCAGCACTGCCAGGTCCTTCTCTGCTGAGCAGTTTTCCTGCCACTCCTCCCCAAGCCTGTAGCGCTGCCAGGGCAATGCCTCAACTAGAGTATTTAGGCTGTTACTCTTCAAGAACAATGTGCTCTAGAAACAAAGGGAAACACATAAAGAGGAGTTCACAGAAAAAGATCTCACAGAAAGATCTAATTTGGGTTTCTCAGATTAAAAACTATAGGACTAAAGAGAGAACAGTGAAATTGCTGCAAAGTGGAACAGCCTGAACAGGTCAGACCAAGAATATGTCAGAAACAGGGTAGGTTCTGCTGGTATTTTTAAGTAAGCAGATATATGAAATAACCTCATTGACATACCTTTCTATACTGTATCGGTATTATATAACGGTTGAGGTTGGAAGGGACCTCTGAAGAACACCTCCTCCAACTCTCCTGCTCAAGGCAGGGTCACCCCGAGAAGGTCACCTGGTGCATTGTCCAGTCAGCATTTGAAAATTTTCAAGCATGGGGACTACACAACCTCTCCGGGCAACCCATTTCAGCGTTTCACAAAGCCCCTTCACCTTCACACGCTCCACCTCACTGCAAAAGAAGGTTTTTTCCCCTTAACTGTGATTCCCAGTGTTACCAGTTTTGCAAATTACCTCTTGCCCTTTCCCTGGGTACTCCAGAAGAAAGTCTGGTTCAGTCTTTTCTACTCCCCTGGTCAGGTATAACCACATGAGTAAGGTCCTCTGAGACTTTTCTTCTCCAGGCTGAACAGTTCCAACTCTCAGAGCCTCCCCTCACACACCAGATGCTCCAACTCCTTAATCAGTTTACAGAATCCTGAACTGCACCATCTAATAACTGCAGCCAAGGCTGCTCTCCATCTTTGCCTCTCCAACCAGCTCTTCCTTGCCTGTAAAAAAGCCAGGTCCAGCAAACATCTCTGCTCACTATCTCCTCAATCACCTGTGTCAAGAAGTTACCATCAGCACACTTCAGAAACCTTCTGGATTGCTTGTGCCCTACTGCACTCCCCCTCCAGCAGATATTGTGGTAATTAAAGCTCCCCCACAAACACGAGGGCCTGAAAATGTAAAGCTGTGGAAAGATCCTGACTGCTTCCTGATGAAGTAGTCTACAGCAGATGCCCTTTACAGCATCACCACTGTTGTTTCACCCTTTAATCCTAACCCATGAAGTCTTAAGGAGCACCTCAGCTGCCCTCAGGCAAAGCTCCACACACTCTTGCTGCTTTCATGCAAATAGCAACTTCTCCTAGCCACTCCAGCATGTTCTTTCCAAAGTGCTTGTATTCGCCCCCGCAACAATCCAGCAGTACAAACTATCGCACCATGGTTTTGTGTCCCAAAGAGATCACAGCCCTAGTACTGCACACATACACCTGAAGTCCTCCTGTCTGTTCCCTATGCTGCACATGTTAGAGCGTAGGCGCTTCAGCAAGCTGTGCTGATGCTCCAGAAAACGTGTGAAGAGTTCTCTTGGAAGGCTGTCCTCTTCACATTCCTCACTTGAGTACACACACTTGGGTGGACACCCTTCTGCCTTGCTCTGTGGGTTTCAAGGTCTCTCTGGACCACATCACCCTGCACTTTTTGCTTATGAACTTGCTCTAGCACTTCCTCACTCAGTTGTGGGGTTCAGTCCTCCTCTCTTGCTCCTCGTTTAAAGGTGTCACCTACTCATGTAGCTAAGATACACCATACAAACCTAGTACTGACAAAGTCAAGTAAGAATTTGCATTTTAAAGTGTATTAATAACAAAATCCAGTTCTGTTGACATTAATTATTATTTCCATAATACAAATTGAATAAATCATGTCAAATAGCCTGTATAAAAACATATATATCTTCAAGTCAAAAGAAAGCTGTGGTACTTCCTGAAAACACATCTACTCTGATTTTGTGGTTTGTTTCATAACTGTTGGGGGTAGGAAAGAAAATGAAGAGACAAGAAGATTGTATCTCTCCTCCAATGATGAGAAAGGAAAAGAAATTAATAAGAAATTCCATAAATTAGCCTTATATTAGGAATTTGGTCAAATCATGACACTTCTATTAGGATAAAATAGGTTTTTGCCAATCTCTGCATCCCTTAAGATGGTTTGTTGGGTTTTTTTTCCCTTTTATTATGTTCTCATGTGTGTTTCTGACATTAACCATCATTTCTTGAAAAGCGATGTCCCTATCACTTTTGGACGAAAGCTTGATTTCCAGACTTTTTCATGCAAGGTAAAAACAGCTTTGCAATAAGCAAAGACTTCACTTTAACAAGTTTTGTAACATTCTGTTCTGAACTATTTGCTATTGGAACGTTTCAGTTCCAAATGTAGATACACCTTAGTATGAACAGTCAATTAAATCACTACTGAACATCAGGTAGGTTAGGATTATTTCCCCTAACAGGCAATTATTCTCTTTAATCAACTCTTGTATATGTTTTTTCTTCTTTTTTTTTTTCTTCAAAAAACCCCCACCATTAGTTCAAGATGCAAGACTGCTCTAGTACAACAGCCAAACTGCTGTGAACATGATTACAATAAAGTCAGACTATGCAAGAAAGGTCACCCATTTGATGTTAAGTCTACTAACTTGACATTGTCTGAGGAATGTTCTGTAAAAGGAACTTGAAAAAGGGCTTTAAATTAAAGATGCTTACCGAAGAAAGACAGACTATTTTAAAGTGCTTCAGAGAACCGAGAAGTTTGGGAAAGGATTTGGCACTAGAATCCAAAGGAATGGATCCAATAATATATCAGCAGATAGTCAAGTTCAAGAACAGATACACCTGGCCAGCCACTTGTGGCTTCTCATGGCCATATGGCAGCACCTGACGTTCAGAACTGTTCAGCTAAGGAACTCCGTTTCTCTGCCCCTACAGTGGACTTTCCAATGGCACACAACTGGGGAGGGTGGGGGAAAGAAAAAGGAGGAGGACAAAAAAATAAATAAATCAGATAATCGCTAGTCTTCTCCAAACCTATTTGTAAGGTAAAGCAGATTAATTTACCCTGGAAGGAGTGATTGTGGAGTTGGCGTTGGCCCATTCAGGGCGTACAGGCTGATGCTGCTGATCCCGCTGCTTCCCATGCTGCCAGAACTCTGGGCAGACTGGGTGCTGCGGTCCTGGTAATTCAACGGAAGGCTCTGAGGCCTGGCATAGTAATAAGGGGTTGAGTGAGCGTCCCGTGGCAACGCTTGAGCAAAAAGCGTGGCATAACTTGATACCTGAAAAGGAAAGGATTTGAAAAGGGAGAAATAAAAAGAAAGATTTCTGAGTTGCTTTGTCATATCTTTAGTTAACAGGAGCATAATATTCAAGAACACAAAAAGTAACTGAAGACTATGCTTATGCAAAGAAAAATTTGTTGCTAAAACTAAAATGACAAAAAAGCAAGTCCCTCGCAGTGAGCAGAAGTGCTTGCAGCAATTTAGCTTATTTTTGCCTGTCAATTATTATTAGCAATAGCTGCAAAAAGCTAGCAGAGCTGAGACCGAAGAAGGAATTTTGCTCACCCTACTCCACTTTAAACTCATTAACAAGTGAGCAGATGTTACACCACCAAACAGAAAGCCAATGAAAAAACAACCCTCACCCACCCAAAAACCAAGTCACAACTTCAGCTATAAATGTTGGACAGCCCACATTTTTACATTTACTCTGTATAAAAATTACAGAGAAAAAAATTGCAGATAGTTGTCTCAAATGTCTTCTTCCTCTCAGCCTCACATACAAACAAAACCTGAGGTGTTGGTTGACTCTGGATAGTAATTCTTAGTGATATCTCAAGTGACACACATTGACTGTTTCTCAGAAGTAACAAAGGTCTCCTCACCTACCTTGTTCGACTGCTTACGTGGATCTTCACTAAGGCTAAGCAGGAGGTAGAGTATTGACCATTTGTTTTTCAAAATGCCCTTTAAAAAAAATGAAAACAGATAAGTCAGTTTGGTTTAACTTTTGTTAATTAATAATGTTTTTTTAAACTTATTCAGCATACTACCAGGTACAAATATAAATCAAATTTTCACACAAGTAAGACCAACTCAGAGTCACGTTCTTGAATAAACTGGCAATGTGCAGTGCAGTCTCTACTGCTAATTTTATGAATTTTCTCCACTGTGTTCAAATCACAAACTCTTAACTGCTCTGAGATCATCAAGTACACTCAATTTAAAATTCATAGCTACTAAGAAAGAGGTTTATACAGAGCTGAACTTTGACCACCACTCTCTCTCACTCACTCACAATTGAAAATATCTCTGATGCGGATGCTACTCTAACCTAAAGGTGAAGAAGCAAAACTCTTAGCACAATTTTAAGCAAACTGTCTTTTCTCCACCTTCCTCTCCATTCACCTTGACAGGGAGGCTTCAAAAGTTTGAGGGTTTCAATTTCTATTACTTTAAATGCCATTTAAGAGAGTTACCAAAATCCTCACAGCTTAAGATAGTGACACCGTTAACATGAAACTTGAGGAATAAGCAATATAGCCCCCAGCAAACAGACAAGTAGACAGATATATACAGACTGTTAGAATAACACTCTCAGCAGCTTTAGATCTCAGCAGAAAGCTTACCAGCAGAAGACAGAACGATGCTAAAGCCCAAAGCTACAAAAAGAACACTTGGAAGAATTACAGAAAATATCTCTTAGATATGCTTATGTTTCTAAATACATTAATTCTGTGACACTAACGCTTGCGCCTGAATCAGTCAGGGGCATAGAACCTCATAATGAAGATTAAGTGGAGTAAATCAAAGGAACTCATCCAAGTTCCCTCACAAAATTGATCAGGCTGTGGTCAGGAATATCAACCAACATTGAATATAAAGGAAACTTCAGTCATATGAAGATTCAACAAAGATTTTATCCCTTATAAAGCAACGTAATTCACCGCTATCAGTCTTGCAAAAAGCACTTTCAAGGTCACTTTGAAATTCTCCTTTTTAAACACATTCATCTTTCACTATTTTTCCTGTTTCTCTGTAAATTATGCATTTTGTTTGTATATGTCACAGTGTAAGAACTTTGGCCACAGAACATTTCTTTCTTCAGGACGGAGTGCACTAACCAAACTCACCAAAGCTTTATAATGTTATGTAAGAGTAAAAGGAGATATTCTTTATTATTATGTAGAGTAGAAGTCTATTAACTTCTGCTTTGATCTCAAAACCAAACAAAATGTAGAGGTACTGCATCTGTTGCAAATAACTAATCCAGCAACTCATTACCAGCTGGTGAAGAAGGAGCAGCAACATTACTGCTTCTACTGGCCAGCATAGAGTAAATTCAAGCGCCTCAAGAAGCATGGTTTGCGTGACTGGCAAGCTGCCACTAAAATAAGCACTGACCTCCTTTTCTCTCTAGAGTAATGGACAAAATAAAGTTAAAACACATTCACACAAGCTTTTCTTTTTTTTTTCTCTCCTAGTTGCCTTCAAGAGAATTGCTGGAGGAAGAAAAAGCCTCATTGATTCAGAAAACACATATTCCTTCTGCGTCTTCCCTTAAGCTCATAAGGGCAAGAAATGATTGTCCACCATAATAAATCTCACAGCAGACTGAATAATGATTGGGAGAGTGAATTTTAAAGAAGGCAGTATTCAGATGATACCATTTCATGCACATGAGACATTAGCACAGAAATAAAAATAAAGACAGAAGATGATGAAGAAAACAAGATCACGTAGCGTAAAACATGCAAGAAGAGGCTGAAACCAATGGCCAAGGTCATTGGAACATGTGTCCACAAACCAGTGACATTTGCTTCACTTTACAATACACTGTAAATAATACCAAGCCCACAGGACAAGGGAAACAGGAAGAGTTAGGCAGCAACTTTAGCTCCAAGCACCAACAAACTAATGAGTAAGTTAAGTACGGATGAGGGGAAGGGTAGAACTAAGGGAGGGGTTCCGATTGGTCATACTCTCCACAGAACCACATTTTTGTAGTCTTAAAATCTTCGTATTATCTTATAAAACTCAGTCATAAACTATACATAAATTAATAAAAAACAGAAGAGGAAAAAACATTTCTCCTAAAAACAACGAGCAAAAGAACAAATTCTGTTACACAGAAAACATCATCTTTTACACTAACTGATTTTTGTCAAAAACCAGGTATGTGCCAATGACAACTGGGAATCATACTTTATTANGGTGCCAATGACAACTGGGAATCTTACTTGATTACTGCCTACCATATACTACCTTGCTAAATACTCACTTTTAATGAGAATCCAAAAGAGATTAGCAGCAGTTATTTTTCACCTACATCAGCTAAATTTCTATCCTCCCATCTTTTCCCTTCTTTCATCTGATCCATCTTTCTGCATCATGGACCTTCTAGACACTAACAGCTTTTGTCAGAATATCAACATGCAGTATTCTTCAATTAACACTAGTGTTAGCAGAGCCATCAAAGTCAGCACACCCTTAACCTTCAACATGAAAGACCTGGAGCACTTAAAATGTAAGAAGCATGAGGATTGTTTGAACCCTTGATTAATAAAATCAATATACTTGCAAGGCATTAAAATTTTACAGCAAGGCTGTAAAATAAATGACAATGAGAAAAATCATCAGTTTTGCATATAAAATGAGCATTTCTATTTTCGCAGAGGTCCTTCACATGAAGTGCTCCTCCATGTAACTGGACTCAAACTGAAAATGCATCCTTTGTTTTCAGATTTACAAATAAATCCAAATTAATTTCTAATTTATAGCAAACAGCTCATAGTGGGAAAAAAAACCCCAACAAACCAGCAACTTGTAAACTTTTTCACAAAATTACAAAATGAGGTCGGAAGGCATCTCTGAAGATCATCTAGTCCAACCTCTCTGCTCAAAGCAGGGTCGTCTGCTGCAGGTTGCCCGTTACTGTCTCCAGGGATGGAGATTCCACAACCTTCCTGCGCAATGTGTTCCAGTATTCAACCAGCCCTTCAGTAAAAATATTAACTCTGCAAAACAACTTTATAATGTCAGAGGGATGCATGTGTGCTTCAGTTTCTTTACTCTTTATACAATTACACTACCTGTGAACTGAGTTTTCTGTAGAGTTCTGAAAACAAAGCAGCATCTGCTTCCCTTCTTTGTCGCACAACTATTGAAAAAAAGGAAAAGAAACATAGATTAAAAATTTGAAAGTAGTATAGCCATGTATGAAATGATATATTTGTGGTAAATTGGAAAACTGAGGTGCTGGAGTGGGTCCA
>WEIS01075479.1:0-16352 GCA_013389965.1 Todus mexicanus | reverse complement strand
ATCAAGATACTTGTTGACTTTTTCCCTTATGTTATGGGTATCTCCTCGCAGGTTTGGGGCTACAGTCCTAAAAAAAAAAAACACCACAGAAAAAGCCACAAAAGTGGTGAACATCCCACCTTTCCTAAACAGATGAATACAGTTTCCTCAGTGAGCAGACCTGGACTATATACCAATAAATTCCAAATCTCTGTGTTGGAAGAAATAGTCAATAAATATTTTGTTCAGATAAACCAATTTCAGGAAACAGGTAACTTCAAAACAAAATAGATGTTACAAATGAAAGCTTTCACACAAGACCACGACATACAGAGCTTAACAAATGTATTGTTCCTAGTTCCCTGCAGCTGCAGAAGTGGACGCGTTTACCAGGATTGCTGAAGCGGACAAGACTTAGTTGTACTTAGACAATAATTTTTTTTGGAAGCCAAAATAAGTAACTAGCAAAACTGTATTTGTTATCCTAATCTCCAAATTTGCCCTCTTGTTACTGCTTTCCTGACAGGATGTTTTGGAGGACAGTGTGTCCCTCCCTTGAGGTCAAGGCAGGACAAGGAATAGATCTTCATCCTCAAGGACCGGAGCCATTTTAAACAATGATGCACCTTTGATATGTGATTGTCTGTGGAGAAGAGGGGTATCAGCGACGCCGCTTCCTCATATTGTTGTGTACTCAGAAGCACGTCACTACGAAAGTCTCGCATCTTTACAAAGTCCATGTTGTAAACTGGAGTGTGCGCAAAGCTGTGCTTTATGAAAGCTCCGTTTCTTGAAGACCTTTGTACTAAACAGCTTAAAAGTCTACCCTTGGGTTGTAGATAGAGTTTAGCAGGTTCTTTTACTCCATGTAACACAGCTGGTTTAAACATAGCAAGATAAATGACAAGGGGGATTTTTTTGTGTGTGTTTGGTTGGTTTTTTCCTTTTTTTTTTTTTCTTCTCTCCCTTCCCCCAAATCATGACTTTAATTTACATCCTTCACATCTATAGAGACCGATTAATAAACAACTTAATAGTACAATTAGATGGCTGGGTTGGTGGGGTTTTTTGGATTGAGTTTTAAAGCTGTGTTTTCTGCTGGAAGTCTCCTTGTGAACTTTCAGTGGAGCAACTCCCTCCCGTCTTTCTGGGGCTGGGAGTTGGTGTTAGGTGAGTGCTGCTTCTGGATTACTTGGATTACTGCTGCTCATTACGGATTACTTGGATTACTGCTGCTCATTACGTAGGTTTNGAGTCCGTGTGCGCGTTACGTAGGTTTCCCAATTTGAAGGAGTGTCACTAGTTTAATTTCAGTGGCATGGATGTAACATTTCAAGAACTACCTGACTGACACAAGGAATGTGGGGAGGTATCATGGCAGCTGATGAAGAACCGGGTTTATTTGCTCGCTGGTCTGCATATTAGATTCTGCACCAGCAGTTTAATGTGTTTTCCCAGGGGCAGCTCTCTGCTTATGGGGGGTGCTGGTCTAGAAAACTTGTCCTAAAAAGATTCTCCAAAAAAGCTGAATCCCATTTTACTGACAACATGTAGCATAGTTTCAGATGAGTGCAAAGGAGCTGTCTTTCTAAATTAAAATGAAGTTTTGAAGGGAGAGAGGGGGTGTGTGTGTGTGTGTGTGTTGTGCTATGTAGTTGTTGGGGTTTTTTTCCCCCCGAAGATCTGAATATAAATCTGATCTCTCATTGCAACTAAAAGAGCTGCCAGAAGATATAATGCAATGGTCTGATAAGTGGTTAGCTCTTTTGGGAGGAGGGTTGGCAATGAATATCAATTTTCATAAGAGGTTTGGGGTTTTTATGTTTAAAAATTAAAACAACAAGCTGCTCTGTTCGGGCAGTGGACTCTGCTGACCAGAATGTCCCTTGAAACAAAATCATTGTTGATACAAAGCTGGAGACTTGCTTCAAGGTAGAAGTTTTTAAGTACTGATACTTGCTAGGATTTTAGGATTTAATTAAGAAGTGTCTGACTTGCAGAAAGCCACGTGCCACTTAAACTAAAAATGTACATTTCTAATGGAAAAATAATACAGTAATTAATAGCACCTAGCAATTTCATCAGGAATTCTCATTATTTTGTAATTCTAAGTAAACTAGACATAATTTTGATGCTCTTGTGGCAGCCGTGAAGTAAATCTTTTCCCTTTAAAGGGAAAAAAAAAAGCTGGGAGAAGAATAGGAGAGGAAATGATGGGAGACAGGGTGGGGAGGCTATTTGGAGTAGATTTAATGTTCACAACGTTGATCGTGGTGCGTTTACTACTGTGATGAAAACTTTCTGTTAGTACCTTCAGGGAGATGAGGAAGAGGAGATTATAGTTGTGACTTTACTACTGAGAACCTTTAATTTTGGTTTCTACAGAAATGAAGAGGACAATTGTCCACTGCCGAGCCTTCCTGAATATAAATGTGATGTTGCCTTTCATTTATTGGATTGATACCATAGCTCATGTGGTTTTGGGGTTGGTTTTGTGTGGTGGTGTGGGTTTTTTTGTTAGTTGAGAAGTGCTTTCTTTCTGCTGTCGTTTTTAATGCAACTGAAAATGGAGAGGAAAAGGCATGAATGCTCCTTGAGGATGGAGTTTGCGGGGAGGCACTTCGGTTTGTCTCTTTTCTTGGTGTGGGTTGCTGAGGATCGGTATCGGTCGGCGCAGCTCACCTGGGAGCTGCAATGGAAGGGCACGGCAGAGCTGCGCTGGGCTCTCTGAAGACCTTTGTCCTTGCGGTGCAAAGTACGTACAGTGCTAGCGCAAGCTCTTCTTTTAACCCGTAATCCCAAGCATAGTAGTGATTTGGATTGATTAAATTCAGGAAGCGTTTTTGTACGTGGATGAAAGGAGTGAGACAACTGTGTAAAAGCCCAGCAGTGAAACTTGGCAAGTTAAGCGGGCTGGAAGTCTGACCCTAACACCTTTTGTTATTACTATTAGGACTTTATTGTGTACTTTGGTTAGAATTATAGAATGGTTTGGATTGGAAGAGACCATCAAAGGTCCAACCCCCCTGCAGTGAGCAGGAACATCTGCAACTAGAGCAGGCTGCTCAGAACTGCATCCAGCCTGACCGTCAATGTTTTCAGGAATGGGGCATCTAACACCTCTCTGGGCACCCTGTGCCAGTGTGTGACCACCCTCATTATAAACCTTCCCTTATATCTAGCCTAAATCTCCCATCTTTAGTTCAAAACCATCACCCCTTGTCCTGTTGCAACAGGCCCTGCTAGAAAGATTGTCTGTGTCTTTCTTATAGGCCCTCTTTGAGCACCGACAGGCTGCAGTGAGATCTCCCTAGAAGAAGTTACCTGAAATCTGGTGGAAAATTGGGGGTTTTTTTCCTTATGTTTGCCTATAAGATATTTTCCTCTGAGTGAATGTGTTCAAAACAGAACACTTTGGTGTATGTTTAAATAGTAATTGATGTCGGGGGTGGATATTTCCTGATGCTTAATGATGGTTTAGAAGAGTTAGTCATCGTTGGCCAGGAAATACCAACTCCAGAGTTGATTGAGTTCAGTTATCTAAAAGATACTTCAATGCTCATCTGAACCTGGTATGTTGTCAGAGACATTGTGTTCATAATGGCATCTTGTTTTGGTGGTTAATTATAGAATAAGTAGTGGTATGTGGGTTCGGTGTGCTATAAATATGTCTGCTTGGAGTCTTGGCTTCTTCTGCCCTAGATTTCGGGAAGGGGTCCAGTGGTGTTGCCTAAAATTCGACTTAAATTCTGTAGCTGTCAGAATTGCTTTTGGAATCTCAAATTCTAGAACACTTGCTACTTCTCCCACCCCCGCCTCGGCAACCACAATCGCTGTCTATGTAAACTGTACAGTGTACTTCAGTTCGGGGTGAAAATGGTGTCTTTTCAGGTTCCCGTCTAGTTTGTGAATGGAAGTGGTGATTTGGTGAATCCTCAGGAAGCATTTTTTTTCCCTCAAGTGTCTCTGCACCAGGGGAGGTTTAGGTTGGACGTTAGGATGCACTTCCTCACAGAAAGGGTTATAAAACACTGGAATGGGCTGCCCAGGGAGGTGGTGGAGTCACCGTCCCTGAAGGTGTTTAAAAAAAGACTGGATGCCACACTTAGTGGCAGGGTTTAGCTGGGTCTTGGTGGTAGGTCATAGGCTGGACTCGATGATCTGAGAGCTCTTTTCCAGCCTTAAACATTCTGTGATTCTGTGAAGTTGTTTTATTCCCCAAAGATGTTTACATCAACCTATATTCTGCAGTTCACACGTTGACTCGGTGCATGTAGGTAATTTTTCCATGTCATTGACAGAAAGTTGAAGCACTGATATTAGAGAAAAGTGTTCGTTTATTCTCTCCCCTTCACCCCTCCACAAGCTTTATCCAAACTGAGGGAGGAGCTTGTTTTGCTTATTTACACTCTTTCCTACTATAGCAAAAAACGTTTTAGACTTGTGCTGGATTTTCACAGGAGCTCATAAAACTTTTTTTTTCAAGGTGAATTACCAGCCTTTCGATAGGGTTAAGCAGATGATGGCATGATGAACTTTAGATCACTATTTAAGAGATCTTGAGAGATAAAATACCAGTAAAGCTGAGTAATGTTTCCTTTTTAATCCCATTCATCCTGCTTAGCTCACTTGAGATAAAGATGTGCCTCCTCCTTGCAGGAAAGGGTGCAGATGTGATAAAGCTTTTTGTACCAGCCCGTAAACTGAACTGGTCAAATAAATTAGATGTGGAGCCTACAGTAGATGGAGCATAATGATCTTAATAGCTTTGGTTATATAAACCCAAAGCAAAACAACCCCCAAATTGCTGATGAACTCTATCGTAAGTGTATCTTGTTACTGCGTGTAGCTTGTGTGATTTTTTTCTACACTGTTTTTCCAGTGTTGAGAACTCTCTGAAGGGCCTGAAATTCCAGATGTAATTTATCATCTCATGTGCTATTTCAAAGTACTTCCCCATTTAATTTTTTCATGTATATGGGTATAAATTCGTGATGATGTTACTCTTCTGTGGCTAGGTAGTCAGAATTTGGAACCTGTAAAATACTTGTCCTAGTTTAAAAAAAAAAAAGTGTATGTTGGCAAAAATTCGTTGTTCAATGCTAAGATTGGACCCTGAATCTTTATCTTATAATAAGATCGAGGTATTGAATTTAAAGCTTCTTGCAAAAGATGAGAGTTGATACAGTTACAAGGCAAAAATCACTTCTCCAGTTCTTGGCTATACTGTTCTGCTGATTTGGGGCTGCTTAATGTCTTCGTGTGAGAAGAGCAGTAGTCAGCCAGAGAAGTGCTCTTATCAAATAATTGCATGTGTAATTGAAAAGGGATGGGTTATATTGCAGGAAAATATATAGAAAAAGAGGTATGTATATTACAGTGAATTTATGCATTCTATAGGGAACTTTTTTGTCATGCAGCAGCGTGTTTAGTAAGGGTGGTTCATTTTGGTGTATGGCTGTAGTATCCTACTTCCTATAGCGACAGAGCTGCTGTCTGGGAATCCTCACTCTTTGGTGGAACAGACTCTTTGCAGCTGGGTGCTCTCTAATTTTCAGATGGATAATTAGTCCCTGCTCTTTTAGGGCATGTACATCTTATTACTTGACATCTCTAAACCCAGTAATAGCCTGTCCAGGGTTCATGGAGTCAGACAGGGTTCTACTCCTGTGCTTTTAATCCAGTGGACAAGCATTAGCTTGTACTTGATATGATAGAATAAGTAAGTTTGTTTAAGAAAACTGGGCAAAATTGCAGAAGCTAGCTGATGTAGACAAATAACCATATATAACTAGCAGTCCTGGTAGTTATAAACAAATACTGTGCTTGGTTTTCTGACATTAAAAAAGTGTTTGTAAGCATGTACAGATCCCTATTCCAGAGGTATTTATTCTAGATATGTGCTCCAGTCTTTGCTGTCCAGGTAAACCACATTGACTGAATACTTGTGGGGAGATTAGAGGGAGATGAAAACCACCAGTGACAATTGTAATTCAAAGCTGAAGTGAGAAATTTTGAGAATGTCTTCCTGACTGTCGCAATCTCTCTTCTACCTTTTGGCTTCTTTCTTTCTCAGGACAGGTGAATTTTTCCAGCTGTAATCTTGTAAAAAATTATATTGGGACTTAATGGTGTAATTGTAGTTCTCTACGGTTCCATTAAGTGTTGTGCTCTTTTGGAGTGGGGTGAAACTTCCTTCTATTTAGGCTTGTAATTGTCTTACTAGCACACCTAGAGATCCTTTCTTCTGCAGTTATTTCTATACGTGCATGCTGAGGAGTAAAGTAGCTCTATCAGTCATACAGCAACCTTGGACACCACGGGTCAAAGCAGGATTCATCAATCATGCTTGATCCAAGTTATAAAACTAAACATACTACACGGTTTTAATACACAAGAGCTGATTTAAAATGTTTCATTTCGGACATGACCCTCCTCCTCGCCAGATGTTTTTGCAACTTTTCTAAGGTCATCAGTGAGCACAGCTGGAGCTGGCTAAGCTGTGCACATGCCCTGAAGATGCTGAGGGAAATGAGGCATCTCCTGTAGAGAGTAAGGAACCTGTGGTGACCTGTCTCACTGATGCAATTGCTTAGGCTCTGCAGAAAAGGCACGGTGTCGCTGAAGATGTTGCTTAAATTGTACCCAAGAAAGAAGATTGTCATTGTTTGCTAAAACCCACCAGTTTCCATTATCTGTCACGGAAGGATAGGCTTTATGAGCACAATAACTGCAGAGCAACGAGTATTGAGTAGACAATATTTTTAATTTTACGTAGAAAGTGTCCGTGCTGCATCTGGTGGCATGTAGTAAATGGCAGTCACAGTAAGCTGTTGTAGTTTCTATAGCAGGATATAGTTACTGCTTCTAATAGAGATATCCTAACGTATTCTGATTGTAGTAGTCTCTTACTTGGGAGCCAGGTATCTCAGAAATTATACAGGTGCTACCAAAACCTCTGCAAAACCAGACAGCTGAAGATGGCTTTGGTTTGTGTGCGCTGCAGTGTCTTACAGATCCAAGTTGGGTACCTCAGACATAGCCTTTCTTTTGCCTCAGGTTTGTTTAGGCTTCCCAGAAGTGTTTCAGCCTACCTGGTCCAAGACGAAGGCTGTCCAGGCCCTTCCTGTGGCGTCACGTCTGTGTACCCGACGTGAGGGATGTGGGTGGTGAAGAGAATGTGTAGGGAGTGTCTCGGGCAGTCTGTCCGACGAAGCCGGTGTCACAGCAACCTTCTCGCCTCGCGCCCTCCCTCTTGCAGAGTTTTGCCTTTTCATGCTCTACATTTTGGAGAATTAGATCATCTGGATTTATTTGTGTGTAATGTAACTGGCCAAGTCTATGTGGGTGGACTTCTTAAAACAACAGTCATTTTTTTTCAAGTGGTAAGTTAAGTACTGTGGAAACCAACAACTTAATTCTGTAGGGTAAAAATGAGTGTTTCGCAGGAGGCTTTTCTTTTCAAATCCTGTGTGTGCTGGATTCAAATCATTAAAGGAGGTCTTTGTTAGCACTTCTGATTGAATTAGGTACGATGATGTACTCTCGGTCAGGTCTGCTTTCTTTGACCAGTTGAGTAATGTGTTTATTCCCTGAACTAAGCTTGTGAACTACATTTCCTAAAAGCTGAATAGCACGTCTTTTACCTTAAGATTTTGTGAGCTATAAAATTTGAAAGCTTCTATGGAAGATTACAGGTGAATTATGAGGCATTCTCAGGACATTTATTGCGTTTTAAAATGTGCATCCTAATGTAGCTGAGAACATTGAATTGAAGTGCTTTTCAAGTTCTCTGAATTCATCTCTACCAAAACCTTTAAAGTTCACACTAAACATAATAATATTTATAATTGTACTCACAGTGAGAGTCTTTAACCGCTTAGAATAGACTCAAAAAATAGTTACTACTAGTTGCTGATATGTTGAAACAGTTTTAACCTTTTAAATGTACTAAGTAAACACTGGGGGATTTTTACATTGTAATTAATTCATAAATTTGAAGGCTTGAGCCTTGCTTGTATTTGCTTTTAAACATCACCATACTCAATAAGCTGATACATAATGCTATTAATATTCAGATTTCTACTTAAAATCTGTTTCTTCTGTGGTGCCTGTCACTAATTAGCCACCTTAAAAGCGAGATAAAGTGCCACTTTAGCAGTAACTGCTAACATCCAAGTGATTGCTTTTTACTTGTGTTTTAGTCCTTTCTTCCTTATTTTCTTTTTCCTCCTCAGACCTAGGACTCATCAATAATATAGGCACACGTTGCTTACTCCCATAGTCAGTGGTTAACTACATCTTCAAAAAGCACATTGTTTCTTTTCTTACGCGTTCCCAAAATAATTGTGTGAAGGAGAGTTAGAGCCAGAGGACTCACGTTCTGATTTTGCACTGGGGTGAGCATGGATTAACTTTACCCAATGTGCATCAACCTGGAATGCTTTGGTTTTACAGACGTGTTCAGTCATCTCTCTTGCTCGAGTGTTGCATTTCTCTTGGTTCCTTCCAGAGCCTCCCTTCAGAGAGAAGTGGAGCTCTGCTGAGAGCTTCACACATTGTAGCTCTTTCAATTTTACCAACATGATCATTTTTTTATGTGTAATGTAGTATTATTATCCAGCAGAAAATATAGCCTCCTACTGTGAATTTCAAGACTATCCAATATTTCAGGAATGCCTTATAATCTTCTTTTGAGCATCAGCGAAATCAGTATTTCAAATATCCCTGTCTTTCACAATCTCCACGTTTCTACCTCTTTAGGAAGAAAATCTACAAGCTTGCTTTAGGTGTCCTGATTCTAGTGAAAATTATTATCTTTTAAAAAAAATCTATTCAGATTTTAATTGTTCTGTAAGTTCCGAGTAGCTTCCAGAAGAGGGCCTGAACAGTAAGAAAACTTCAAAAAAATCCTTAGTAGAAAACTCACTTAACTACAAATAATATTTTGAAAAGTAAAAATATTCTTAGTAAGACAACATTCTCCTCCTCCGAAGGAAAAAAAAAAAAAGAGTAAAAGCAATTAAACTGCAAAAACTGGAGCAGATCATATGTATGGTCATCTGTGGATATGATCTTAAGCACAAACAGGTTTTAGGTATTTTCTGTGAAGTTAATTTGCCTGGTCATCAAATCTTTTGGGATCTTTTGCCTTATTGGATAATAAGGAAGGATGGAATTGGTTTATCTCCTCAGCACAGGTGTCTGTTTTAACTCGAGCTGCTTGAAATACTGAAGCTTTCAAAGATTAATCGAAATTATTCTGGAAATTACTGCTAGATCAGGAATTATAGAAGTTCGTTTTAAGAAAACATGTATTCGGTCTGCGTGCGTTGTCTAGTTAGTAACCTACGTGATGATTTTTCATGCAGAAGCAGGATAGAAATGAAGTAGAGGAACTCCAAGTCTCAGAGCCCCTCTCTGAGACAGAAAATGTGGAAACGCCTCTTGCTGCAGCGTTGGGTTTGCAGGACAAGCCTCAGACCTCCAGGGAGACTAGTGATGCTCCTTAGCCGAGCCAAGCGGTATGGCAAACACACTTGTTTTGTCTGCATCCTCAAGTCTTGTGTTACAGGCCAGTCTACTACCAGCTAATGTATTGGGGGCTTTTTCACACAAATTTTACTTATTTAATCTAGAGAAGATAAATTCAGTAACAGGACGGTATGCACCAGTGTATGTAATACACAGGGAAATCTCTGAAGCCCAAACTCCTGGTTTCTTTCACAGCCATATCTCTCGGTTGCTCTTTTTTCATGTGTTCAGAATGTGCAGGTCGTGTGCCTTATAGTGAGGCACTTCCTGAATCTCCTTTTCTTCCTTGATTTTATGTTGCCAGAACTTCATATGTAATTAGGGTTTGGGCCTCCTACATATGGCTCCCATCTCCTTCCATATCTACAGAACTAGGTATTTATAGCAAACCCGCCTAAATTTGTTATTCCAGCGGTGAGAAACTACTTCAGTGCACATTGTGATTCCTCCTGCGCCTACGTCAGTGACCAACTGTTGAGTTTTGGCATGCGTTGCATTCCTGGGTGTGGTTGTAGGACAATCCAAGATAGCCTCGGTTATCTTGGCTTTGTTACAGCAACCCATTACAGTTGAGAGGTTCACGTTAGAGGTCATGAAGAGCATTTATTTCCAGACTGAAGTTTTTTTCGTCACCTTCAACTTAAGTTTATTTATTTTTTTTGTAAGATTTGAAGGAGGGAGAAGTTACATGAGTAATAAGAAAGGCCTGGTGTAGCTCACAAACTCAATACATTTTTAAAGTACCGTGAGTCATGGGGAAAAAAAATTTCTGTGCTTGCTTGCTAAAAATTTCTGTGGTTGCTTTTCGGCTTTGAGGTTTAGAATCCAGAGTATTCTGAATTTCCTCTTTTCTGCTACAGATTCAGGGTTAAGGTCATTTCATCTTGTGACACTAGTAAGTCTACTTCCAGCCATCTTGACTGTAATGTTTAATCTTCAGAAGCTTCTAAAATGCATGCTGACTGACCAAGACAGGACTCAAATATGAGTTAAGGTTGAACACAGAAGGACTGAGTATGGGGAAGAAAATGAGGACTGAGCATGGAAAAAGAAAACCCACAGTAGCTGTCAGGTGTGATGCATGGACTGCAACCCCTTCCTGTGACAAGGAACTCCTAACAGGCAACGTGAATATGAGTCTACTGGAAACTGTTGTCACTTAGTAATGTTGGCATCGCTCAAACTCAAGATTTGTTAAGGCTAGGAAAGTTTTGTTGGTTCGGATAGCCAGATGCTGCGTACTTTATGGAAATGTTTCTATATAATCCCTGGATAAACATTATTGGAGGTGAACTTCCACTGGTCCTGTTTCACAACAGAGAGAGGTGGAAATGGAGAACCCGATTTTGGCAAATGCAGCCTCTTTATTTATAGAGTATTTTTTCATAGACAATGAGGGAATGATAAGAACATAAAGCTCATTAAGAACTCTGAACTTGCTCAAATGCTTAACCTTTCCGTAACAGAAAAGGTGGAGTGACTAAGCTAGGCTGCCCTTCCAAATTCTTACATTACTACTTTTGCAGCTTGCTAAGTTACATCAATGATGTATTTATGTAAACTATTGAGTGTAAATAACTGAAGAACATGCTATTGCATAGGTGGTTCATATCTGGAGGTAATATTTGTGAGATTGTCAGCTTTGCCTAACCACTGGAAAAAAATGAATTTGTTTTAACTCTTAAGTGTGCTTGGTGTGAAATTTGAGGAAAGGTGGTTTGTGGCTTCCAACAGTACTTTTTGAGGCATGTGATTCAAATGTCTGTAGATACTTCTGTAATTTTACTGTCACGAGGCTAAATTGCCAGAGGAACATATGTAAGAGCTACTTGGCTTTTTCTCCTTCTAGCTTGTACAAGTTCTATGATGCTTCTTTTTCTGAGTAGGAATCCAACTTCTAAAGTCTCCTTTATGCTGGGAAAACTTTGTGATAAAAATACTTGTATTTAGAAGCAGAGGTTTTATGTAGATGCTTTCAGCGTCTCTATCTACAGTGGCAAGCTAGGCAGCTACAAATGTCAGAAGAAACCTCTTACAGAGAGGCGAGGAGTTCCATAGTTCTTGCCTGAGAAGCCTTTCCTTTTCCGGAAAATATTACTCCTGGAGGAGACCGCTGCCTTTAATAGTGGTAGCCATTTGTTTGGCGTGATGCGCACAGCTCCAGAAAGCAGCAGGTAAGATGCTGCTGTGGAGGTGATCTCAGGAGGAAAAATTTGAGCTGGGAAGATACAGAACAAACCATAAGCAGAGTAGAAAGATGGCACCATAATTTAGGTAAGCGGTGCTTGATGGGGCAATCAGCCTTTGATATGAAATCTGTACTTTAAGAAGTAACGTGAAGTTTTTGCACCCAGCAAGTGCACATAGGGAGACCCCACCCAGTCAGATATAGACAACCTTTGGGTTGTTAGTGCTTTTTTGATGTACGTTTGCAAGACACAAGCTGCCATCAGTTAACCAGGGGTAAAGATTGCTAAAGCAGTTTGAGCGGACTTTCTAAGTTCTGCCACGTGCACTAATGTTTTCTGGCCAAGTTGAAAAATGCCTTTGGTAATCTCAAAGGGACATAAGATCGTGCTTCATCCCCCAGGGGTTGCGGTCAAGATCTACTCTTGTGGAACTTACTAGCAAGAAGGGATTGCGCCAACTTCTTAGGAGATCTGATTTTCCTAGAGTGGAATAAGTGGGCCTCCTATTTCAATTCAGTACTCAATTCAACAACTCACTGTTTGCATCCCCTGCTCCTAAGTTCAATTTCTGTGAATGTAGTAAATGAGATGAAGCTTAATCTGCATATAGGAATTATAGTATAATTGAGGAATGTATGATTCCCTGTGAAGGAAGGTGGTGTTGTCTCCCACGTTGTTTTTTGGTTTTGTTTTGATGTTGTTTTTTTTAAAATGGTTTCCACACTTAGTTAGAAAAGGAAAGCAGTGGATGTGGTTAAGAATGGTGATCTATGAATGGAGTGGTTGTGTTACAGCCACCTGACAGAATAATGGAGTTTATTCAAGGTATTCCTTGAATCTGCGGACCCTGTGACTAATCAGTGGTGAAGATAACAAGAGTTGTGACTTTCATGGTTGTGTGAATCTGATGGCACAATATCCTTTGCACTGAGTCCCTGTCATGCCTGCCCTGCTGCTAGGTGACAGCTCTCAGGTTGCAGGCGTTTTTAGACTATTTTCCTTTTCATCCTGTCTTCTGCTTCCAAGCTCAGTTGCCACCCCAGGAACGCAGGTGTCTTTTGTGAATGTAATCACAGAACCATAGAATGGCTTGGTTTGAAAGGGAACTTAAAGACAATTTAGTTGCAACCTCCTTGCTATGGACAGGGACACCTCCCATTAGACCAGGTTGCTCAGGACCTCATCCAACCTGGCCTTGAACACTTCCAGGGAGGGGGCATCCAAGGTAAGGTGATGTTCTCCATACCAACATGGCAGCACAAGGTGCATCTTTTCATCTGCCAGCTCGGGCAGCAAGTATTTCCTACTTGCCCAGGCTGTAGAGTTCATCACTGCTTCTATATCAAACTCATTCATATCAGGAGTGGTATCTGTTGCTTGCGCCTGAGCTCATCCATCAGCAGGCAAAGCACAATAAGGCAATGGTAGAATCTGAATACGTGGTTCAGAGGAAACTCCTGCGAGTGATGACTTGGTTACTGTGATGTGCCACTTGCTCCGTGCTGTGTCCGGTTTTTGAGGAGTGACTGGCAGCAGTGTGCTGTGCTGCAGATGTGGAATGGCTGTCGATGGGTGACAGCATTTCAGGGTCGTCAGGTGCTGTCAGGGTCTGTCTGTGCTAAGCTGGAAGCTTCATTGGTTGCTCTGATGAACATGAGGCCCAGTGAGAATAAAGACAATTTTCCTGGTTGTTTCCTGTTTGACTTTTCTTGTTCCTTTGCCAAGCTGTTTAAAGTAGGGAGGATGACAGCCAGTGTATGACTCAAGAGACTACAGCAGCCACGTGGTTTTCCAGCATGTGCTGCTGACGGGCAATACACTTTTTGGCACTCTCTTTCTGCCACCAAACTGTGTTGAAGTAGATCTTTGTGGCTGCGTTAACTGCAGTGAACAACAGCAGATTTAGAAAGGTAGGAGGCCTCTCTGGATTTCACAGTTCCAGCCTGGCTGAGGTCACTCAGTCAGCTTGGTGCGCTCATGAGGACCGTTGGCATCAGCGGAGCTGCTGAATTGCCGCTGTTCTTGGCAGCCCTGCCCGCGCTCTGGTACTGACTCATGGGTGGCCTCGTCTCCCGCTGGGAGAACATGACCTGCTGTGTGGCTGTGGAATAGGTTTAACCATCTGAAAGGGATGAAAGCATGATCCCGCGTATGATAAACTGGTTTGCTTCAGATCATGGCAGGAGTGAGGGAGGTGATTTCTATACCGGTAGCATAACTAGTGTGAGGGCAGCTTTAGGGGATCTGTATTCTCCCTACTTAACGCTGTGGTTCAGTGTGATGTTGATATTGGACCCTCTTCCTGGATTTGAACAACAGAAACAAGAGAGCCAAGAGCTCAATTTGTTCAAGTAATGAACATATTTTTGTCTCTTTATCTGCGTCTCTGCTGGCAGCTTATTTTAAATGAAGTTAATAGGTACTCAATTGCAGTACAACATGCAATATTTCTGCACCCCTTACCTGGCCCTAGCCAACAAAATCCACTTTACTGATGGCTCGAGATATTTCTGCCTTAATTTAGCAGATATTGCTTGTAATTATCACTTTATTTGAAGCTTTTACTGAATTAAAAGGCACTTTTTCATGCTTTTCTGCTGTTTTTCTTAAATGGACTGTTTATTTGCAGATTAGGTCTACAATAAAGACAGTATCTGTGTTTATTAGCATCTTAGCATCTCTTAGATGGGAGAACCGTTCCTGAGTAGTGACGAAACAGGAGTGTTGGGAATGTGAATATTAATGGAATTTTGGTGTTTGTGGAAGAAGGTTATAGTCTTAGCTTCATGTATAGAGAAACTGAGACCCTGGAAGGTGGCAGCAGCAGCATTTTGAGATACGTATCTTAAATTTGTCTTTTGAACATACAATTGATCAACTGTTAAAGTACTGTTGGTTAAACTTCATCTCACTAACAAGTGTTTTGTGTCTTCCTGCACTAAGGCTGTAGGAACGCTTTTGGTCCTCATTTCTCGATTGGACAGACAGTTTCAGTGGAGGCTGTTGATTATTAAGTGAAGGTTATTGTAAACTGTTGGTATTAGGATGCACATTGTGACCTTTTCTTAAAAGGCCGCATTTTGAGATGTGAGAGTACAACTTGTAAGGAAAACATACATGCAGAGGCTTGTTCTGGCTTTTAATGCATGTTTGTTTGCAGTACTTGTCCGTATTGTAGCAGAAAGTCTGTGCTGATCTTGAAAGAGATAATAACTCGTATGCTAACAGCTGGAATTAATATGAGGAAGAGAAAGCTAACAGAAAATTGGATTAACCCCCCAATATTTTATGACTAGGAACGCGATACAGCAAGGTTGAATCCATTATATTCTAAGCCAAAGGCTTGGCTTGTGTGCTAAATTACGAGAGATTTAATTTAGACTAGAAGCTGAAATGCTGATGTGAGTGCTTGCAGTGCAGTTGGTAGATAAAGCAGTTTTACTAGTTTGGAACAGTCTGTCTCAGGTAATGAAATGAGGATTGGATTTGGGTTCTCCCCTCCCCGTACTAGAGGATGTTATATTGGACTAACTGGTTTAAGCGCTGACTACGGGCTGGAATTAAGATCTCATTGTGGTGCTGGAAAGACCAAGTATTTTGAATAGGTTGTTAGAAAATTGAACACAGTGCTTCCATTTCTTGAGTAGTGTTTTCTTTAAAGAATCTTCATTATCATGGAGAAATTTTGTAATTAATAATTTGATATTAGGTGAAAAGGGTGGAACCTGTTTGGATGTCTACTGAGTTACTTATTTAAAGAAAAAAAAATCATTGGTAGGTATGCTAGGTTTATATAACTGAACTGGTTTTTTCTCTCTAATGGGAGTATAAAAAAATCAGTCTGGATGCGTACCCCTGGATTTATAGACATTTCAAGCTGTGTGTGATGATTCTCCCTGAGCACATAACTGGATTCATAATACATTATTGCCAATCAGCAATACTGTGTGATGATAATAAAAGAAACCTGGTAACTCCTGTGAAAGGAAATGCCTGAGATTACTAACAGTTATTTCAAAACAAAGCACGTGTGAGATTTCCTAGCAATTGCAGTTCAATTCCTATCTACTGTCTCCATAAAGACAAATGTTATTATCCTTATAAGCAAAAAGCTTTAAATGCCAAGTGATAGGAAAAGGGAGTGGGGAGGGAAGTATGCATCTGTGTATCTGAAAAACTTGGCTTGGAGTTCTTCCAGAAGGCCGTAAACCTTAAAAGCAGTCTGATTGATTTGTCTTTTTATCCCTTATTTGTTTTGGACCAGAAAAATCCCCCACCCCAAATTACCTGCAATTCCTTTGAGATTCCTTTCCTCCACCCCATTACCCCCAGCCGATAATACCCACACATGTGTATTATAAAATAAGGTAAAAGATTTTGGCATCAATCTGAGAAGCTTCAGGTCTATTGCCATGATCAAAGAAAAATCCAACCTTGACTGGAGTTGTGGCAAGTTGGTAGACTAGTGTAACCATGTAAGATTGTGGGGTTTTTCTTTAAAAGCAGCACTTGAAATGGTCTAAAAACCCATTAGCTTTTGAGATATGGGGAGGAAAGGACATAAGTTCACAGGTGAAATATTTTTTAGCCTATATTGGACTTGACTTTATCCTCTCTGTGGGTTTTTTTTCAGCTGGTAGGCTCATTTTG
>WEIS01075478.1:0-14871 GCA_013389965.1 Todus mexicanus | reverse complement strand
TCACAAACATATTCCATACAGCCCTTGAGAGAGCTGTCTCTTCCAGTTCCATCACAACAGTCTGCTCGCTTTCTTTTTCCTTGAGTGATGCTTTTCTTCTGCATGGTCATTTTCTGATCTACTCTGCTTTGCTGCATCTTGACTGTGCTTTCAGAATACAAATGCATTTTCCTTGTAGTAGTCTTTCTTTTCTTGTTATATTTCTAGGTTGTTCATAGTTTTCCAAGCTTGGGGACCTCACTCAGTGGTTTACATCTCTTACCTATTGTCCGGCAGTCCTAATTATACCACATTAGGAACTGCACTATGAAGCCTAGACTAATTAACAAAGTTTTGTAAGATGTGTTTATGTGTGCTAAGTGGAGCTGCTCCAGTGAATTGCACCGATGAAACTTCTCAGGGTGGAGATATCCTCACCTCCTCCGCGTAAGTTATATGACAAATGCTGTAATGCTCAGCTCAGTAAGATCCTTCATTAATCACAGAGGGATGCATTTAAGACATTCTTGTCTTTTCTTTGATTATGTCTACCCTGGAGATTTTATCCAGGCAAGAAGTTAACTCAAGAACAGAAACAGTCCAACTGTGACAGAATGGAGATACATTTAGACCTATTTTCCCACCTACTCTTCACAGCTACTTGGGGTGTTTGCAATCAACGGTGTAAAAACACCACTTTCTTTTCCAGAACTGATAATCAAGGTAGTCATTCAAAAAGATTTCTAAATCTTGAGTGATCATAACTACCTGGTTTGTATACCATAGGCCCATTACTCTCTCCACTGAATTTCGCTTAGATGTTGTACCCAGTCTTAGTGGAGAAGTCAGAAATACGAATTAACAACACTTACATTAGCAGAGGCTTTGAAGAAGGGAAACAATTAAAGCTAAGTTTTTCAAAACCGGTGACATATTACACGTAATTAGCATGTAATAATGATAACTGCTCTGAAAACTTAAAGTAGCTTATAAAATAACCTAAATTTAGTGTAGTTAGTTCACTAGTACTTCCAGAGTTGATTTGGGGATTATGGTTAGAATCACAGAAAGGTAGGTGTTGGAAGTAACCTCTAGGGAACATCTATTACAACCTCCCTGCTGAAGCAGGTTTGTCTAGAGAAGGTTGAACAGGAACGTGTCCAGGCAGGTTTTGAAAGTCTCTAGAGGAGGCTCCACAACCTCTCTGGGCAGCCTGTTTACAGTAAAGAAGTTTATTCTTACATTTAAGTGGAACATTCTGTGTTCCAGTTTGTGCCCATTACCCCTTGTCACATCACTGGGCACTGGTGAAAAGACACTGGTCCCATCCTCTTGACATTTGCCCTTTAGATATTTATAAGCATTGATAAGATCCTGTCTCAATCTTCTGTAGGCTAAGCCAAACTGAGGTCCCTCAGCCTTTCCAGCAAGAGAGAAGCTTCAGTCCTCTAATCCAAAAAAGAAAAATCTTATTTCCCAGTGTAAATAACATTTTGAATGTAAAACAGCAGAAATAATGCCATAGTTTTTCTGTATGGTTTATTTGCCAAAAGCCCCCATCTTTGCTAGGATCCAGTTTTTCTTTACATTTAATGCCCTAAATAGATCTCAGCAAATGAAAATGGAATCAAGTGTGGGTAAAAAAGGGCAAATTAATAAGTAGTCCATTGGTGTTGAACAACCATCCCGCCTACAGAAAAAGCCATTAACAACTGACATTCTGTGTTTCTGATTGTATTCATCAGTATCCTTCGTAGTTCATGAGTTGTTATATCTTGAATAGCCAGTGATACTTTCAGTTTGGGTAAACATCCTGTGCAGTTACCAGGAAAGCTGAGATGCTCTCAGCAGTTTAGGTATTTCTTTCTCCATCTTTTTCCTTTTCTGTCTTCACTTCCAGCAAGCTTTTCAGTGGTTTTGGTTGGTTTTGTTTGTCTGTTTGTTTGTTTGTTTGTTTTCTTACAAACTAGTTTAAGATTACATTGAAAGTTTAGAAAGGAAAGACTTCTCCAGTTATCTTTACATAAGGGACAACTGACCAAAGTGTTGCAAGGTGAGGAAAAAACTTAAAACAAACAAAAAATTGCGACAATAATAATAAAAAAATTATCCTGAGAAACAGCAAATATTGTGAAAGCATACAGTTTATCTAAATAGTAAATACACCTTTGATGTATCACTCCACTTCAGACCAGTTGTATTCTCACTTCACTTCAGACCAGTTGTTTTCTTTCCTTTTCTTAACTGTTTTCTTTTTCTGCTTGGAAACTCTTCTTTTCTATGTAGACATTGCTATTTTCTGAAGGCCATTTCAGACAGAAAGCTCCAACCTTCAAGCCAGCATACTGCTAATTTATTCTGTGGAATTCATTTTACTTCAAGTGTTCTTATGCAGCAAGCATACTTTCACAACAAGTGGGAAAAAAAAAAAAATCATTCTCTCCAGTCTTCTAACTTCATCTGGGGTTGTTCAAAGAATTAATTTAGCAATAATTTAAGTGCATTTGAGGTCTTCAAGCAGAATTCACATTTGTTACAATCTCAAGATTTCTTTTCTTATAAGCTCACGATTTCAATAGCAAATGTTGTTTTTTCCTCTACTATACAATTCTGCGCTATTTGAGCAAACCTTAATCACTGTGTCGCATGTGTACAGCCTCTCCTTGAAGCTATAATGTTGATACTCCTTCCAATGATATTTTTTCTCCTGAGGCTGTTCACTCTTTACAAGAGTGGCCAGAGCACTCACATTAGCTTGGAATTTTTTGAAAAAAGATATCACAATTTTCCAGGATAATTACCTCAAAGTGTACCGTACTTCATATGTGACTTAGCATCTGATATGGAATGAAACCATTCAGATCTTCCACTCTCAGGTTGAGCCATGTGCTCTGGGTACCAGAGAGATCATGCCTACAGTTGAATTCAGACCATTTGTTGACCATACAAGAAGAGAGACCTCCAGGGCACCTGGAAATAGAGATCAGACAGAATTGACTGTTGCCTTCAGAAAACTCATTTGATCTCTGTCCATATATGGCACCTGCCAGGTACCATCTTTCTAGGAGCCACTTGTGCATATGTGAAGACCAGTATTGCACATACAGCCTGTCCACTATCTGGGGAAGCACCGGGGCTGCTGCTCACGTATCGCTGGACTATACTGTGGCCAGTCAGATCTCTTGGAGAGGTAGGAGGAAGGCTAGCATACGCGGTGCTTCCCCCAACTCTGCACTAGCTTAACTTGATCAGCCTAACCTGGAGGGCTGGGCATTGCTGACACACTGCATGAAACAGTTATAGCACATCAGCTATAAATGTGCCTCAACAGAGGGAACCACTGGCAAATGTTCAACTAGACCTAAGTATAACTCCCTTTAAAAAAATAACATGGCATTTCAACAGTTGAAGAGTTGAGACACAGACGACATGAAAGGATATGACACTTGTTTCTTCCAGCATCTCAATTGTCTTGTAGAATGGAGTATTTCCAGTTTTACCTCCCTTCTGTCCTCCTTTTCTGACCCGTATATCCTTTAATTGTTTGTTAGAGGATCATCTTTCGGCCATATGACTTCTTGTTTGTTTTCCTTGCCTGACCTCCAGAGGGATCTGTCAGATAGGGATTCTTATCTTCAGTCCATAATCTCTTTAAAATCTTTCTCAGCCCATGACATTCTAGTGTACTCTATTCAAAAGAAACTAATAGCTCTATTAGGTTAGTAGGATTTATTATTTTATTTTAATGTTATTTTATATGGTTATTCACCAACTTCAGATGAGATTTTAAAAAAAAAAAAAATGGGAAGAAAAGAAAAAAAAACCTCATACAAAATTACATAGCTATTCTCTTCTGTGCAAATCAAATTCTGCCCTACACCATATGCCTATAAAAAGTTTTAAGTACATATCAAAGACAAAGCCACAAATAGCTCCATATTTCAGAGTTTGGTTGCAATTTTTTGTAATTGTAAACTACTCTATGATTTTTATTCTAGATAAGGATCTTAAGAGATGCCTGAATATGTATCTACAGCCACTTTGTACTCAATTTTATTTGAGATCATAAATAATGATAACTTTTAGCTTTATGATGACTTGGAAATCAGGACAATATTTAAATATTGGAGGGGAGGTTGTCCCCTATGAGTGGATTCTGCAAATTATATTTTCTGTGAGATGTGGGTTATATTTCCATTTTGCAAGACAATGTTCTTTCTCAAGAATATTTATGTCCAATTAAGTTAGGCTAAAGCTATGGTAATCTTTGCCTACTCACTCTTCTTGCAAAGGGGGAAAAACCCCAGTCCTGGAAGGTAATCATTTGTGTGCTTTAATGTGCCTGAACATAAATATACAGAACAGTGAACAGTTCAACTTCGTTGCTGCATTAGACTTGCAAAGATAAGCAAAGAACAATATTAAAAATTAAACGTAGATGTCAGTTGATGCTGCTATTGTGATTGTGCAGTTCAATAAATCAGAAATATTCCATAACTTATAAATAGAATCTCATCCTATTTCCACCACTAATAAACAAATAGCTGTTAGTTGGATCAGCAAACCCAATTGTGGGCAAAATACTGTAATACAGAGATACTTGCCAAATGCTATTTGGACACTGACCATAGTTCATGCAATTGTTCTAAGATTCTTTTTGTTCAATGGATATTGACACACAGTTATTAAAAACAATGAAATATTTGCCAAGTAACAAACAGAACACACAAGAGCAGCATTCCGCTTTGGCATTGGAGGACAGTCAAACTTAGTGTCTCTCTCAGACTGTACTGAAATACATGTGTACTTAGTCATGTGCCCTTTTTCAGAACATTTTCACAGGTCATGGACTTGTGTCAATGGACGAGGGTACTAGAGAACATGTAACTCCTACTGAACATCTTGTGAAGATGAGTTTCCAAATGAAACTTCCAAGTACGCCAGACACTCCTGTAGGGAAACAGAGATAATGTATTAGCCCATGTTTGCGTTGTATTAACAATAGATATGAAAAGATGACAGGAACAACACACTGCAATGTCATTATAATGATACATGTGTATATGGAAAGGAACAGTAAGTTCACCTTTATTGGGCTCATCACCTTCCATTCCTTTAATAATGGGTGACGAGAAAAAAGAATTGAATTAGCTTGTTCCAGTAAAACAATTCTCTACTGCATCAAACCATATTCATGAAAGTTTAAGAACTCTTACATCTCTTTAATAAATAAGCAAATGATATATATAATGGTACAGCAATAAAAATCCTAATTATTTAATATTAGGAAATAATAGATTTGCTTGCAGTAGCCCCATGTTAATTGGTAGACTTTTTTTTTCCCAATGCAGTTTTATTTTCATGACTAATACTATGCTGTTTCAACAGAGAACACTTCCTCATTTGGATTTTACAACTCTCCAGGGCACACTGTAGAGTGCATCAGTTATACCCAACATGCAAACATTAAGTAGACAGGAGACTCACTGAAGTTATTTTCATACCTTCTCCTTGATTTATGTGGAGTAATTTCAGCAAAATATCCTATAGGAAGAGAGCAAAACTTTTCTGCACATTATGTGCTAAATTAGACTTACTTAGGGAAAATATATGTCATGTGCTCAGTATTACTGCAGGGTATTAATTTGATTTGGGAAACATAAAAGATTTTATGACCAAAAATTCAAAGAAGAGAAAGTAAAATAATTATAGCATTTGGTATATATTCTCAAAGGTTTTGATTATGCATTAGTAAAGCTTTATAATGCCTCTGTTACGTAGATATTTTTGCCAACATCTATACATCTTGTGGGTAAATTGAAGATTAAAAAAAAGATACCTAAATTATATTACTAGTGTTGAGGTGGTCTTAATTTCCCTTCCAGTGCAAACACGGCCTCTAAATTCCTGCACACTTCTGGGAAACACTCTCCTAAGTAGTAAGAAATACTGAAAATTATTAGCTCTATATTAATATTCTGGATTACACACTAAAATTTTTCTGGTTACTCCTTCAAAAACATAAAGCCAAAATCCGCCTGCATTTAATTTCAATACTAAAAGCACTATATCTTTTTAAATCTGACGTTCTGTCTTCAGTTTTTTTCTTTGAGATTGTGAATAACAGTTGCAAACTGTTTTCCTCTACTAGCAGCTGTTTGACTTGGAAAAGTGAGGGACAGAGAAAGGGGATATTGGTTGAAACAGAAGAACATTTAAGAATGTAATGAAGATCTTTAAACAGGGCTATGGCATACAGTTGTACTAAGTCTCTCAATGGTAGATCAAATTTGCTTGTTTTACTATAATCTTGCTGACCTTGAAAGGCAAACTACATGATCTTCTCTATTGTGTAGATTCTGTCCAGTCGTGTGATCTGAATAAAAGCAGCCTTCAAATATGTAATGTCACAGTGTTCTTCTCAAATGATAAATCGTAGTGTCAATTACCATTTACTCAGAGAGAAAAGATAATATAAATTCAAAAGAATATTACAGATAAATCATAACAATCAAGGAAAAGATATATATAATGAGCTACTGATGGTGATATTATTATTGATATTAAAGTTATTATGCTTATTATTAAGATTGCCAGACACTGCCTGTTATAAGCTGGCAATTTTTCACTAAAAGTGCTAAAATTTGCCATACTAGATATCTGCCTCATGGAAATGTTAAGTACAGCCTGAGCCACATGATCCAATTGTAACAGTGAGCAAGGATAACGAAAAATACTTTTTTCAAGTTATGCTTATTGGGCAAGTGGGATGTATTAGTGTAACCATCAGTGAAAGGTAGTACTGCCATGAGGGAAGATTTACTGGATGAGGGGACTGAAAAGTGATGCAGAGAAAGGGAGCTGAAGTGAGTTATCTTGACCTGATGTAGCACTGGATCCCAGAGAATGTTTATCAGGGACAAAAGAAAATACATAGAGCAGAGCACAACAAAAGAAACTCCCTAGCAAGCCATAAGAGAGAGTCTATGTGGCTGGGAACAGCACAGTGTGGAGAGCATGGGAACAAGGGAGATAGAAGCTGGACAAGAAGCTGGGGGCAATGGACTGAAGGTTGGCTGGGCAAGGAGCCCAGAGGAAGAGCTGAGAAAGAGCTGGGCCAAGTTAGAGTTGTTTCTGAGTTTTCCCATTTTTCTGCCATCAGCAGATAAAACCCAAAGACAAAGTGACCCATCCTTTACAGAGGAGCTCTGCAAAAAAGCTGGAGTGCGTTACTGCTTATTGATTGTGATACCAGCATTCCTTTAAGTGGGATTCCCTTTTTTCAGTTAATTTACGTTTAAAAAAAAAAAAGAAAAGAAAAAAAAGGAAAAAAGAAAAGAAAAGCGGAAGAAAATAAAAAGGGCAAGAAAGGGCAAGTTTCATAGCTTCTTTCCCTTCCTTGACACTCCCTTAGATAGTGTGTCCTTCATTCACATATTATGGTTACATATTCTTTTATTCAGCACTCATGAATACCATGGCATCCACAACTCTGAAGTTGTGCTTCTTGTCAGTAAAGCAAACTAATTTCCCCTCTTGCCCCAAAGAAGCCTGATAATCTCCATGTAAGAATAGAATCAGAAATAAAGAAATTTAAAAATTAAGGTGATAGGAAGCAGGTTGTCTAATATGAGAGACAGAGAGGTTGGAGTAAGTGAGGGTCAGATGGGGACTCAGTAGCTCAGAAGAGCAGAGAAATCACAAAGAATTTGAAAGGCTAGAGCATCAAAGGAAAAACAAGGCAAAAGAATGACCACAGTTATGTGCATGAGTCATCAGAAATGGCATTTGACAGTCCATGCTCAACATTGCCAGAAGGTATATTAGTATAAAAATAACATTATTGTGCTACTTTCTAAATCTGGTAATATGAGAATATAAACATTTACTCATGTCCCATTAAAATCAATGGCATTAAGGAAGGATTAATTATATGAAAGAAAGAGATATACCAAGGTGTTGTGCTGGGCTGATTCCAGATGGATGTCAGGTGTCCACCAAAGCTGCTCTGTCACTGCCCTCCTTAGCTGAGCAGGGGAGAGAAAATACTACAAAAGGTTTGTGGGTTGAGATAAGGAATGGGAGAGAGCACTCGCCAATTACCACAACAAGAAAAACAGACACAACTTGGGGAAAATTAATTTAATTTATTGCTGATCAAATCAGAGTAGGGTAATGAGAAATAAAACCAAATCTTAAAATGCTTTCTCCTCCACCCCTCCTTACAGAGCTTAACTTTACTCCCTGTTTTCTCTACTACCTCCCCCTGAGCAGTGCAGGACAGGGAATGGAGATTGTGGTCAGTTCATCACGTTCTCTCTGCCACTCCTTCCTTTTTACACTCTTCCCTTGTTCCAGTGTTGAGTCCCACTCACAGGAAGCAGTCCTCTATGAATTTCTTCAATGTGGGTTCTTCCCATGGGCTGCAGTTCATCATGAACTTCTCCAACATGAGTCCTTTCCATGGGGTGTAGTCTTTCAGGAATAGACAGCTCCAGTGTAGGGGGTCACAAGTCCTGCCAGCAAACCTACTCCAGCGTAGGCTTCCCACAAGATGACAGCCCCCTTCAGGCACATCCATCTGCTCTGACATGGGGTCGTCCATGGGCTGCAGGTGGATATCTGCTCAATCATTAACCTCCATGGGCTACAGGGGGACAGCCTGCCACATTGTGGTCTTCACCACAGGCTACAGCGGACTCTCTGCACCAGCACTTAGAGGACCTCCTCCCTCTCTTTCTTCACTGACCTTGGTGTCTGCAGAGTTCTATCATGTATTCTCATTCTTCTCACTCCAGCTTCTTTTGCCCAGCAGGTTTTTTCCTCCCTTCTTAAACAAGTTCTCAGAGAGGCAGTACCACCGTTGCTGATGGGCTCAGCCTTGGCCAGTAGCCATTCCATCTTTGAGCTGGCTGGTATTGGCTCTAATGGTTATGAGGAAGGCTTCAAGCAGCTTCTCACTAAAGCCACCCCTGTAGCACTCCCTCTACCAAAACTTTGCCATGCAAACTCAATACAGATGTCCTGGTGCCTAGCTCAAACTAAATAGGTGTTTTACTGCGCTAGATGACTTTGAGTATCTTATCCTACATCCTCTGTTTCCAGAGCAGGGAGAACCAAGGACGATCTGCAGCCTTTACAATGAATATTTTAATTGTATTTTCGCATTTTCAAGCCCAAATGTCAGTCATACAAATATTTTTGGCATTTCAACAGACAAGATATTTTAAAATAAAATTATTTACACAATGGGAACGTAAATGGTTTACACAAAACTCTTTCTAGAGTTCCTTTAGAAACATTATAGCCTATTGTACCTTTTCAAATTGAAATTTTAACACAATGGCATTCAGCAGCTGCTCTCTGCCTCTGTGGTGCATTGTATGAACTCTGCTTGCAGTACTTCATGCCTCATTTCCTCTAACTTGACATTGCATATCTTTGTTGAATAATCTGTGAAAACATATCATGGTTAAAAATGTTTATCGTTCTACTCTAATTGGAATAGCAATAGAAGGGCAAGGGCAAAACTGTGCCATTTTACACAAAAAGCATACAACTGAACCCTTCAGAGAAGCCTTGCAAGGAACTATGAAAATCAGGCTATTAAGAAACTGTTTGGCTTCTTTCAGATTTTCTTACTGCTTCTTTCTTTTTTTCATGTGGTGGATGTTTGCATGAAAACAAGAGGTCAAGTTCTGCTCTCAAATCAGCATAAATTTGAAATTCAGCAGAGTTACCATAAACAAATAGCAGCATAAGCAAAAGACATCCTACACTGGCTTTCTGAGGGTGTTTTATGGCAAATGACCTAGATGTTTGAAGGAATTTTGCCCAAATTGTATTGCACTCAGACCTTTGGAATTATTCTTCTTCAGCCTGATTTTTAAAAGAAAATGTCTCGGGTTTTTTCTTTTTCTTTCTTTCTATTTTTTTTTCTTTTTTCTTTCCCATTTAGGATCTAGAGGACATCTCATTGCTTAATTGATGAACAGTAAGTGTTGTATCTGGAAGAGTTGAAAATGTATGCTAGTGCCTCCTTTTGAATGTACATTCTGTCTGATAGCGGACAAGTCAGCCAAAATATTTGTGCCTTAGTTTCCTCCCCTCAGTACGAATGCAGACTAGCTTAAACAAAAGTTTTGTGTAACACCTTGTGATACTTAGTGATATGTGAAAAAGTGCTTTGGTTAACTACTGAAATGCAGAGCATCATTACTGGAGCAACAGCAGAATAGGTTCAGTCATTTTTTATCCAAAACATCAGAGTAAACAATAGAAGTTAAAACAATGTGCTATTTCCAGAATGTGGTTTTAAAGAATGTGTCAAGAGATGATGATGATGCTGTGTTGCTATGGTTACAGATCCATCTAAAGAAGTGAATGCACTAAACACTCTTACAAAAACTAAGCAAATATTAAGCAACAGTTTAAAAAACAGGTGTGTAGGAGTCAATGTTTTTATTTTTGTCATTTTAATTACTCTTAATATTTGTGAAAGCAGCAGGCTGAAGGTGCTTTCCAGAAACGCATGTGATGCCTGGTTAGTGCTTGGAAGGCAGATCTTGAGGGAGCATCTAGATGTTGATAGCCACTTTATGAAGATCCGCTACACCTCACCACTTCTCTCCATTTTCTCCTGAGCTTATTTAATATGCAAATAAGGCTTCAGGAAGAAACATGAACACAATGCCCTTCAGTTAGAGTCATTGTATTAAACCCAGGATCTTACAAGACTGGTGACAAAAAGCTTTGTCTTTACAGCTTACAGATGAGGATAAGAAGCTCTGCAAGCTTGTATAGTCATGGAAATTGTTGTGTGGGTGATATTTAATTATCTATTTGACCACGGTAGCACTTATAGTCCCTAGCCAGTATAGCAAGACCACATGATATCCTAAGGGGCTTCTGTGCTGTTTAAGTAAAGTGGCCTCCCCAGGCTTAGTTACCAGTTATTCATAGCATCATCCAATGGTTTAGTTTGGAAGGGACCTTAAAGCTCATCTAGTTCCAGCACCCCTGACACAGGCAGGATACCATCCACTAGATCACCCAACCTGGCCCTGAACGTTTCCAGATATGGGGACATCCATATCTTCTCTGGGCAACCTGTTCTATAGTGTATTCATAGTACAGATATGCCAGGGCCTTTCCAGGCTCCTTTCTGAATTAGTAAACTTGTTTCCTCCAGGAGGAAATCAAGGCACGGTCGACACAGTAGTTTGCTTCAGGGTTCACTCTAGGCAGAAAACAGGAAATAGATGGTGCCAAAATGGGCTTCTTCAGCCTGGGACAGACTTCTGACATGATGCCAGCAGGCACTGTGCCCTCAAAGACAAGCACATGCCCTCAGAACAGGCTGCAGGGCAAGCAATGCGTGCTTTTGGCATCATGCTCTGGAGACACTGCTCTGGTAGGCCGCAGTACAGATTTCACTTTTTTTTTCAGATTATCTCACTTTATTATCACTTGGAAAACACAAAATATTCTAGTTATGTCTCAGGGCCACAGAGCCAGCAATTGCTTCCTGAGGCAGATGAGTTCTGTAATGTAGATGTAGCCAGACATACTTTGCACTTGTCTTGAACACTATAATGAATGCATTCCCGTCTACCTGAATACGAAAATTTCAGGAAAAGATGGAGCTATTGATTATTAATGAATCTTGAATGTTTAGTATGAGTGTTCCCTTTCTGTATCCATAAAAGGAACACACAATTTTTAATGCATACATTCAAATACATGACAGGTGGTTGTCTGTCAGAAACTTACATGTTCTCTTAAGAATTTGTACCTAAAACAGTTGAGCTTTGGGAGAGACTTGGCATATGGTAGTTAAAGAAAAGCTGTTTTTATAACCGCACTGCCACTATATCTAAAAAAAAAATCCTAAAAAGAGAGATAAAAAAATATAAAAAAACAGAGCTGTAATTATGCTTACCGACCTACTTCAATTATCAAAGCACATTATAAAATGAGGAGAGAATTTAACTCAGGGAACCTGTACCACTTTCAATTATCAGCCCTATAGATTACACAGCCAGTGAAATGCAATGAGATCAAAGACACTGAACCATTTGATTTTCTTACACACGAGTGAGTGGCTACTGGGCATATTGATTACTCACCAGGGTTGAATAACTAGGACAATATTGAACTCTATACAAGTGGCATCACTGACAATGGGTAGAAATGAACCAGTGGATACTCTGGAGGTTTTTCAGTAACAGAAGGCTGGTGTACAGATAAGCAAATGGCTTATGAATGTGCTAATGAGTTTGCCTTCTAACCCCATCAACTAAAAACACTGAGGGTAATTTATTTTTCATTGTCTCTTTTGAATATGTATCATCCCTATAAATTGAAATGCGGTCTCTTGAGTGTATTAAGAATAATTTCTAATTTCTAATCTATTCAAGACATCCTTCAAAACTTGGATTATACCAGTATTGGGTGCCCTAAATTATTGCAGTGTGTATTTCTTACAGACTATTCAACTTCAAGTTTTCATCATCTATCTGAACAGAGAGAGTAGCTGATTTGCCAATATTTATGACATTAATTTCATAGAAGTTTTAGGAGAAATGATAGAAAATACTGCCTTTAGATATGAGCCTGATTCAAGCCTATTAGTCTTCCTGTTTTCGTCCAATAGCTTTTATTCAGGTCTTATGTATACAATTCTGCTTTTGTCTTTTCACATGCACTTCTGCAACACTGCTATATAGATGTATATATACACAGTGGGAAAGGAAGCAAAGGCCTTTCCTTTCCTGTCCCTCTGAAGTGTTTTGACACGTACTTCATGTGCTAAATTATCTGTAAATACTTCCAGCAATGATGGGAGTGCTTTTTCCTATGCAGGAATGGAGATGAGCATAGTAGGCCGTAAAGGCTCTGCACCAGACAGCTCCACAGAGTCAGCTGTCAGGGTTCCAACTGGTACCAGTTCAGCAGACAAATCCTTCGTTCTCCTCCTCCTCCTAGTAATAAGCACAGTAATTGAGACATCACAAGTCCATCTCTAGGCTTGTCACAACAACTGTACATCATTCCTAATTTATGATGTACTATAAACTGACAAGCTAGACTTGTGCTTTTACCTCAGACTTTAACCTTGTTTCCTTTTATGCATTTGCTTTTACACATAAAGATGGAGGTTTCTAGTCACACAGCCAGTCTATGTGTGTGAAACTAAGATTTTTACTCAGAGAATTTTAAAGCAAGGCATAGACAAGAAGAGGCAGTTCTACTTAATTAATGTCAGAGTTTGTACAATCCACTGAATGTGTAAATCACTATATAATTGCTAGGTATTATTACTAGTCTTGAGTGAGTAATTCATTTTGAATTATCTGTTTGCCAAATGTCATCTCTCTGTTGGTGAACCGTCATTGAAAGAGCACGATTTTTTTTTCCCCCAGATTTGTTCAAAACTCCTCTCAGAATAACTTCTATCAGTAATTCTTAGCCTGCTGCTTATTCATGAGCAATTCATTGTAAGTGCCTGATAGTTGAGGTATTTTGACTGCCCAGTTAGGTATTTTATATACTTCCTCTCAGACATTTGATGACTGTAACTTTAAACTGTGTAGTGTAGGTACTCATCCAACCCAGCATTAAATTTCCTTTTCAGGAGTACTGGCTAATATCTGCCTTAATATGAAATGTAACCGTGTTGTAACATTTCATATTGTGGTAGCGACTAGAAGTCAATAAATTTGAGAATACGTATTTTGGGAATTATACAAATATTAATGATAGTCCCTATTTCAAACTATTTACTGTATAGAAGGACTGATCTGTCTAACATTCTTGTCTGTAGGAGAATAAATTGTCCCACTAAGGTGACTGAAATTGGAAATGAAAGTGAAATGCTCTTACAAGAAAGCATCCAGACCTGTTTATCAAATAGCTACAGAGCACTATATTTCAGTAAATTGTCTGTACATATAAAATACACCCTAGCACACCATGCCAACTCAACAAAAACAAATGGAAATATATTTAACATTTTCTGAGTAGAGGGGAAATTAAAATGTAAATTTGGAATGCCAAAGGGATGTGCACTAATTCCAAGAGCATTTGCCTAATTGTATGTCAGTGCTGCTCCATGCTGAGAGTGCACCCAAGGTTGTACCAACAACTATTGTCTGGAAAGCAAAAGTAGTTGAAAACTGTGAACAAGTCTAAGTTTTAAAATTATTTAATCTCTAAAGTCCCTAAAAATCCCGAAGTCATATCACTGTGAAGATCGCATCTGTTATCATAGTAAGGGTTTTCTTTAAAAAATAAAATTGAATAACAGTAGACATCTTGCTGATGTCTAAACAGTTAACTGACAAGAATATTATGAGAGATCAAAAAGAAATGGATGCACTAGGATGTTAAGCTACAGTTGGCATAATTTAAAAAAAAACCAAACAAAAAAACCCTCAAACACAAAACAAAACAAAACCATAAATAAACAACAACAACAAAAAAAACACAACAAAACTCAAAACAATCAAACCACAGAAATTCTCTGCAGAAGAAGGATTGTTTTTCAAGGAAAAAGACATGTTAAAGTGAGGATTAAAATCACCTTGACCATATGCTGCATACAGCATGTCTATGGAAGAGAACAGTCCCATCAGTACCAGTATAGTTGGAGCTGTTTCCACCTAATGTTTTTCAAAACACTGCACATTCTTCATTCTTCTCTATAAATCACTCTCTTTAAATCTGAATAATTTTATTCTTCTGTTTCTTGAATTTGAAGTAACAGGATTTTGGAAATCAGTGTGCTTACCTGATATCAGAAAATAATACTTTCTGCTCACACAGAAGGTGCCAGGGAAGGTGGACTGAATAACCTGATGTTATTCATCCCCAACGCTATCATGTATCATC
>WEIS01075469.1:0-10229 GCA_013389965.1 Todus mexicanus | reverse complement strand
TTCTTTTTTTTTTTTTTTTTTTTTTTTTTTTTTGAAAGAAGGAACATTACACAAAGCATTTATTGGCTTGTGAAATGAGTAAATCAGCAAGCTATGTAATATTTGTGGATAAAATACTATCTGCTTTATCCTTTTATTCTTGATAGACCAGAATTCTTACAGCATAAGAGGACTCTGCAACAACAGTTATATGAACAGAAGTAACCACTCCTGAACTTTCAGGGTGAATTTGACAGTGTTTTAAAATTTTAGAGGCTGTTAGAATTAAGGACAAAAGCTCGGTTACTTTCTCTCTGCCCATGTAAATTTGCTTCGTTTAACAGCTGCAGGGTGATGATCAATGATGCAAAATGTAGTTAGAGGCCCGTAATTACTGGTGTACCTTAGGTATCCATACTGGATCCAATCCTTTTCAGCATCTTCATTAATGATCTGGGTGATGAGACAGGGTGCACCCTCAGCAATCTTTCTGATGACACAAACCTGGAAGGAATGACTGTTACAATAAAGCATCGTGCTATTAGCCAGAGGGACCTCAGAAGGCTGCAGAAATGGGCTGACAGCAACCTCACACAGTTCAGTGAGGGAAATTGTAAAGTCCTTCACCTCGAGAGGAAAAAAAAGCCGTGACACCAATGTATGCTGGAGGCCAACCATCTGGAAAGCAGCTTTGCAGTAAAGTGATGGACAGTGAGTTGATCATGAGCCAACAAGATGCCCTTGCTGCAAAGAAAGTGAATGATATCCTGGACTGCATTAGGAGGAGTGTTGCCAGCACATCCAGGGAGGTGATCCTTTTTATTCAGCACCTATGCAGCCACATCTGGAGTGCTGTGTCCAATTCTGGGCTTCCTAGTACAAGAGGCATGACCATACCAGAGAGAGTCCAGTAAAGGGCCATGAAGATGGTTAAGGGACCGGAGCATCTCTCATCTGAGGAAAGTCTGAAAGGTGGGACTATTCATCCTGGACAAGAGGACACTTGGAAGGGATCTCGAGAAAGAGAAAGCAAGCAGAGCCAGTTGACACTATAGCCGTTTTAAGCTTAGACCATAGTCCAGATTCAAGTTGATTCCTTTTTTTGAAATTCTCAGACTACTGAGATGAGTTTAAATTTTTCATTTCCATATTTATATATTTTTTTCTGTCATAGAGAAAGTAATATAAATTCACAGAGCATCCCTTTGCAGGGATAAGACTTCTCTTGTTTAAAGACTTCCAGTCTTTTAGAAATGTGTCCTGGTTTGGAGAAGCTCCACAGTAGTGGCCCCCTGGCATGCCAGGCCTGGGGCTTCTTGGAGTTGGGATGCTTGGGAATGCAGCTCAAAGCAGGTTTAGGGCTGCCCTGACCCCAAACCATGACAAAATGCTACGTATTTTTCATCAAGTACTTTGATAATCATTACAGCTCACCAAAGACAGAAAAAGTACCTTAGCTATGGCATTTTCTTTACAGTATCTGCAAATATTCCTTCCTTGAACATCTGCTATGACTCAAGAGACCTACAGGGTGGAAGAGGTGCTATTTACGTAATTCTACGTTGTTTCGCCACTATAGATGGTGTATTTTGTAGCTGCCTTGCTAAATCTCACATAAACATGGATTTACATTCTGCAGGACCAATTCTAGATGCAGCATACCTCTTCAATCAGCATGCACAAATGTCTATTAAATGTAGCTGACATGATCTTCCTTTCTTGATGACTGCTGAAATGTTACCAGAATCTTACTGCCTCGTGTCACAAGATGCCTTTGTAATGAAATCTGTTGAATTTACTAGAAGCAAATATGTAGAGTGGGAGTAATTTCTTCATTTCTTGGTAGCAGGATGGTCATAACTTGCAGTGGAGAATGCCATAAGAACATGGTAAAACACGGGAGTTCCCAGTCTTGAAGGGGTAAAGTGTGTTAGAACATAGAGCTGTTAATGTGGTGTGCAGGTATCTCCCTGTGCAATACAGCTTATGCATTAATAGGCTACAGAACAGCAATGCTTAACCTAGTTATCTTTTTTTTTTTTCATGTGATAATGTGGCTTGATTTTTCAGCAGTAAATCACACCATGAGCCTTTATCTCTAGTGATGCAGAAAGTCCTGTCTGACAAGTTGAGCTTTAAATGAGTGGTTAGCCACAAAAGGGTGGCAAAGAGTTCGCTACTGCACGTTGAACTGAAGGCAGGAAGATAACTGTTCCAGACTCGGTCAAGAAATACCAAATATTTTTCTCAAGTGTCTGAGTCCAGTCTTGCTGTTAGGGGCTCTGTTTTGGTATTTTTTTTTTAAATCTGCGTTCTGTGATTACCTCGTCGTCTTCAAACTTTAGTGTTCAAAGGAAGTGCGTGCAGGATTTGATAGTAACAGTACTGACAGTGAGTGAGAGTACTGCATTTTTGTGAACTTGTGCAGTATATTTGTTCTGTCTGATGTTTTTTTGAGGATCAGAATTTATCAGACCTTCAGAACCAGCCACACTGCATGACCATGGATATACTCACTAGTTAATAGTTATCAGATTAAGCAGAAGTCTTGCACTTATTGCTGTTTAAGAAGAACGACTCAAAGACTGACCTATGCACATAAATGTTGAAGGGATACTTTATTTGTACATAGCATACATAGTCCCTCAGAGTTTTGAACAGAGGCCATCTGAGGCTGTTTGCCATTCATGATGCTGGAAGGGAACACCTAACGGCAGTGTTAGCATAATCTAGTCTTCTAGGAGTTGCAGCCATGCATCTCAGCAGTCACTGGATACATCAATAAGGCTTTTGAAGAATCATCTTAATCTTTAAGGCCTTTTCTGTTGAATGTTTTGGCCTTAGTTGGATTAATAGGCTCAGGAGCAAGCTTTCATATTGTGGGATGGTTGGCAGGTTCGATATGTTAAACATCAATTTAATGGATAAAAATGATTCAGGCCCTCACAGCTGGTATGCTGTATACACTAGTTTGAAGATACTGATTGATGTTTTCATCTTAATGAGGGATCCACTTATCCGATTTGGGGTTTAGGTTTTGCTTTTTCTGCCAATTTTTGCTCTCTCCTCTTCTAGCTTGATTTGTATTTGATAGGGGGTAAAAATCCTTCTGTTGCTTTACAGCATTTGCAGGAAGAAGCATTAGCCAACCGAAGGCCATGTAAACTGATGGATTTAATGTATTAGGTTTTGCTGTGTAAAATGGAAATAATTCTTCAAATCTGTAGTAGCTTCTGAAACTTTTCTGGAAAAAGTCTGCATTTTAAGAGTGGTCGGAACAGCTACCCTAGGCCTGGAGAAGAGAAGACTCAGGGGGACCTTATCACTCTCTACAAATACCTGAAGGGAAGTCGTAGACAGGAGGGGGATGGGCTCTTCTTTCAGGCAATTTGTGACAGGACGAGAGGGCACAGCCTGAAGCTGCACCAGGGGAGGTTTAGGTTGGATGTTCGGAAGCTCTTCCTCACAGAAAGGAGGATAAAACATTGGAATGGGCTGCCCAGGGAGGTGGTGGAGTCACCGTCCCTGGAGGTGTTCAAAAAAAGACTGGATGCCACACTTAGTGGCACGGTTTAGCTGAGTGGTGATGGTACGTCATAGGCTGGACTTGATGATCTAAGAGGTCTTTTCCAGCCTTAATTATTATATGATTCTATGATTAATACACATGTTTACCTTGAAAGTGTTTTTACATCTTCAAAATAGGATGTCTTGCTAGGGTTGTTATGGAGTCTTTAAGTAGGCTCTGATCAGTTACCTCTGCATCTTAAGGCCACTGCATGCTAAATTCTGTAATTAACGCAAGTCTGAATGTGCTTTTGATAAAGATTGAGTTATCCTGCAAGAGCAGTACTTCATTGAGAGCTCTTGTCTTTGTGGTTTCTGTGACTCCCTCTGTTGCAGGGTCCTATACTTTGGAGCTTTTGCTGGCAAAGGAACTTGAGGGTGGATGGTCTCCATGATTTATGCACCAGTTGCAAAGTTGTGGGTCTACAGCGTAGGTACAAGGCCCTAAGAAAACAAGTTCCTCTTGCATGTATGGAATGTGCACAAGCTATTTGCTTAGGTGGCAGTTCTGTTGGGTTTACACTAGCTGGGTGCCAGGTGTCCACCAAAGCTGCTCTGTCACTCCCTCTCTGCCGGGCAGGAGAAAGGGAAAAAAAATATATGTAACAAAAGGCTTTTGGGGCAAAATAAGGACAGGGAGAGGTCACTCACAGTTACAGTCATGGGTAAATCAGAGTTGTCTTGGGGAACCTGTTATCAATCAAATCAGGATAGGATAATGAGAAATAAAACTGTACCTTAATACACCTCCCCTGCACCCTTCCCTTCTTCCCAGGTGCAGCTTTACTCCTGCATTCTCTACCTCCTACTCCTGAGTGGTGCAGGTGGATAGGGAATTGGAGTTATGGTACACGTCTCTGCTGCTCCTTCTTCCTTAGGGTGAGGGCTCTTCACATTCTTCCCCTGCTCCACGGTGAAGTCTCTCCCATGGGAGACAGTCCTCCACAAACTTCTCCAGAGTGGGTTCTGATAGGCTGTTGTTCACGAACTGCTCCAGCGTGAGTCCCTTCCATGGATTGTCATCCTTCAGGAACAGACTGTTCCAGAGTAGGTTTCCCCATGCAGTCACAAGTTCTGCCAGCAAACCTGCTCCAGCTTGGGCTTCGCTTTCCATAGGTCCACAGGTCCTGCTAGGAGCCTCTCCGGTGCAGGCTTCCCACAGAGGCACAGCTTATTTTGCGTGCATCCACCTGCTCTGGCGTGGGGTCCTCCACGGGCTGCAGGTTGATATCTCTCCACTGTTAACCTCTGCTGGGCTGCAAAAGGGGACAGCCTGCTTCACCATGGTCTTCAACACAGGCTGCAGGGGAATCTCTGCTCTGGTGCCTGGAGGGCCTCCTTCACTGACCTTGGTGTCCAGAGAGTTGTTTCTCTGACATATTCTCACTCTTCTCTGGCTGAAGTTGCTGTTGCACAGGGGTTTTTTCCTCCATCTTGACTATATTATTACAGTGGTGCCACCACCATCGTTGATGGGCTCAGCCTTGTCCATCACGGGCCAGCTGGCATTGGCTCTGTCAGACATGAGGGAAGCTTCCAGCAGCTTCTCGCAGAAGCCACCCTTGTAGCTCTCCTGCTACCAAAACCTTGCCACACAAACACAGTACAGCAGTAAGGAAGCTNGGGAACCTGTTATCAATCAAATCAGGATAGGATAATGAGAAATAAAACTGTACCTTAATACACCTCCCCTGCACCCTTCCCTTCTTCCCAGGTGCAGCTTTACTCCTGCATTCTCTACCTCCTACTCCTGAGTGGTGCAGGTGGATAGGGAATTGGAGTTATGGTACACGTCTCTGCTGCTCCTTCTTCCTTAGGCTGAGGGCTCTTCACATTCTTCCCCTGCTCCACGGTGAAGTCTCTCCCATGGGAGACAGTCCTCCACAAACTTCTCCAGAGTGGGTTCTGATAGGCTGTTGTTCACGAACTGCTCCAGCGTGAGTCCCTTCCATGGATTGTCATCCTTCAGGAACAGGCTGTTCCAGAGTGGGTTTCCCCATGCAGTCACAAGTTCTGCCAGCAAACCTGCTCCAGCTTGGGCTTCGCTTTCCATAGGTCCACAGGTCCTGCTAGGAGCCTCTCCGGTGCAGGCTTCCCACAGAGGCACAGCTTATTTTGCGTGCATCCACCTGCTCTGGCGTGGGGTCCTCCACGGGCTGCAGGTTGATATCTCTCCACTGTTAACCTCTGCTGGGCTGCAAAAGGGGACAGCCTGCTTCACCATGGTCTTCAACACAGGCTGCAGGGGAATCTCTGCTCTGGTGCCTGGAGGGCCTCCTTCACTGACCTTGGTGTCCAGAGAGTTGTTTCTCTGACATATTCTCACTCTTCTCTGGCTGAAGTTGCTGTTGCACAGGGGGTTTTTCCTCCATCTTGACTATATTATTACAGTGGTGCCACCACCATCGTTGATGGGCTCAGCCTTGTCCATCACGGGCCAGCTGGCATTGGCTCTGTCAGACATGAGGGAAGCTTCCAGCAGCTTCTCGCAGAAGCCACCCTTGTAGCTCTCCTGCTACCAAAACCTTGCCACACAAACACAGTACAGCAGTAAGGAAGCTGTGTATTTCTCAGTTATTCTTTTGTTCCCTGAGACAAATCATGTCATTCTTCATATTTGCATGTGTTGTACAGTTGTTTTGTCAAGAGCTGTAGTGATGGCTCTGCAACAGTCACAAGTCACGCTTCATTATTTGTTATCACCAACTTGTTCCTAATAGCTAGCTTACTTTCCCTTGCTCCATTTTGGTGTTATTTTGTATTCTCCATGTCCACAGAAAAACCCTATTTTTTTCCTTGTATTAGCCTTTGGTATACTGAAAAAGTCATTATCTTGTTCTCTCCTGAACATCTTTTCTCTGGACTGAATAACGGCAATTTTTTTACTGTTTCTTAATGAGCTCTATTTTCAAGGCATCCATTCACTTTTTGTTCCTCTCACTTCTTGCCTGTTTGTTTCTTGAAATGCATTGCCTGTTAACAGGGAACTGCTGAGGCTGAAATAGAATTTATCAGTTCAACTTGTTTAAAAAAAATAAGGTAAAATAAAAGTACTTACTATGTGATAGGTAACTGTCTGATGCCAGCACATTATGTAAAAGCTAGAGCCTGGGACATTTACTGTCTGAAACTTACTGAAAGAAGTCACTTCAGTGAGCTCAGCAGAGCACGCTGGTCACATCTGCAGTCTCCCATAAAAAGCATCTCATCCACCACTGCTTGCTACATTTCTTTCTTTTCCCTACATCTCTACAAATATGCTCGTCTGGTCACTTTGATAAAAACTTCTGCTGTTGTCTCCCAGTTCTCACTCCAGTCTGCGTAGGTAAATGCTGTATCAAGCACTAGGTGGGTTTGTTATCCATAAGCAACAGTGGAATAGGGCTGAAATGACAGTAATAGAAAAGAAAGGCATGTCTTTGGCCACTTTTTAGAGTATTTTTGTCTTGGATGAGATGAATAGAGAGAGAGATAGTTTTACCTTCTCGTGCTAAATCAGTGGTACATAGTCTTCAACCCAACCAAGGGGGCAGGAGGGCACCTCTAATCACAGCAAGTTGTTAGCAGTATTTGTGAAACAGTTGTCTGAGCTATCAGTTTGTGCTGCTGCCCTGACCCTCTGGTTTGCTCACATGCTGAAATGGCCAGCACAGTGATTGCCTTGTCTTAACTGTCCTTGTCTAGACTCATGCATGTTTAGATCAGCTCAATCTTTACTACACACATGCTTACTAAAAGCTATTTCAAGTACTGTGGCTTATTCTCTAAATATTGTGGTACGTTTCAAATACACTGAAAGCTGGATAATGGTACATAAACAGCCATTAAGAATATTCTTCTAGCAAGGATGTTTCTAGAGTTGTTCTTCCATTCAATATTTCTTACCCTATTTTTTCAATATCTTTTATTAATGAATAATACAGTAATGCATAGTGTTTTCAGAGGGTACAAGATCCAAAAGCTGAAGCTAAACAAATTCATGCCACAAATGTTTTTCCTAACTATGTAACATTTAACTGGAAATTATTGTAGGCATTGAAGCTTGTTACTCTTTGCTGTAGAGGAACTCCCTTTAGATGCCTCCCTGTAGGTACTTCTGTCTAGTCTTGACCCATCTACTACTTAAAAATCTGAAAGTTCAGCATGAATCTTTGATGTGTATTTATAGATGCAAATCAGGTAGCTTTTATGTAACTGGGGCAAGATAGAGGTTTTAGTTCTCTTCAGGGTTTCTTTTTCCCCAGTTACCATGACTCCACCTGTATTATGCCTCTTACTTACACTAGGCCTTCCTATTTTGTCTTGATTCTTTATTCAAGGTCAGAGTATTGTCTGAATTTTTCTGCTAAATTTCTGCATATTTTCTCAAAGACTGTCTCTTGTCAATATCTTTGGTAAAAATCATTCAAGCCATATTGCTTCTGTTACCTCACAATTCTATCAAACCATATTCTGAGGTATCTTCTTTTTCCATTTAGACATAGCCTATCTTAGAATTCATTTACAGTACCTCTGAAAAATTATTTTTCCTGCTTCGTTGCTTTCAGATTCACCTCCATCTCTCCATACTCTACTGCATCAAATGCAATTAGATGTCATCTTTAATACTCTCTTCTGGTTTATTTCATGTCTCAGTAGTCATCTCCTCAAATATTAAGATACTGATCTTTTCCCACCTTCCTATGAAAAATGAGGATGTTCTGATTTTCTGATTTTTCAGCTGCTTCTCATCTTGCTTCTCCAATGAGCCTCGCTTCTGTTTTCTTCCTGGAGACTTCACAAAAAGGAGTAATCCTTTTTATAAAGCAGTCCTTCTTAAAGCTTCTATTCTTCTCTATTATAGAGTATTAGTCAGGTATCTGATAGTAATAGAATCATAGAATATCTCAACCTGGAAAGGACCCATATAGATCATTGAGTCCAACTCCCTGCTCCTCACAGGGCTACCTAAAATTAAACTATATGACTAAGAACATTGTCCATACACTCCTCAAACTTTAACAGGGTTAGTGTTGTGACCACCTTCTCAGTGAAGAACCTTTTCCTAATGTCCAGTCTGAACTTCCCCTGACACAGCTTCATTCCATTTCCTTGTGTCTTGTTGTTGGTCACCACAGAGATAATGTTTCTATGGCATGTCCGTGTTGCATAAGTTATTTTGGGGCATGGTAGCTCTTTCTGTTACGTGTTTATACAATGCTTCAGACAGGTGAATAATGTTACCTTCAAATTAAGAAGATACTTTTACAAAAATGTAGTGAATACTGGCAATGCATTAATTAATTAAAATGTGTGCTAGCAACTGACTGGTAAAAACAGTTTTAAGTCATGGGGACCTCCTAAGTATGCCTTCTTGGAAAAGATACTCCCTATAGGCCTAGAAGTAACTTTCTCCCAGTTCCTTATATAACTAATAAATGTTAGGCTCTGAATAAAGCTATTACAGATTTATGCTCCCAAAGTAAGTAGGAGCAACACTAGAAATAAGTGATTTTGTCCTGTCAGTGATTTCTATGAGTAATCAGACTTGAGAGGGAAAATTAAGCCTATAATTATTTTTCTTATGCATTATCAATGAAGGAAAAGCTACAGGAGACTGTGTATTTATGGTTTTGCTTCCACAGTGTTCATAAAAGAACAGGAACGCTATCTGCAGTATATATATGTATAAAGAGATTTGAAGTTTGTAAAATTTAAAATACCTGGGTGGGGGAGTTGTCCTTTGATTTTTAACTACAAAATACACAGTACGGTTTAAAGCCTGCGTTAGAAAGCACTATTACTCCTAATGTTGGTGGAGTGAGGTGGGAGGAAAATTGATATTCTTCATTAATTGGAACCTAAGCATTATTGCTTGAGAGCATGGAAGAAAAGAAATTAAAACAGGTTTTCTTCTCACTTCAAATCTTAAAAAAATTTATGAAGTTAACAAGTAGAAAACTTTTGTTCGTGTATTTTTCATGATGTAAAGCTTTTCAAATACAAAGAACTGGGTGGGACAAGGAAATTTCAGTCTTTATTGTTCATGGAGATAAATAAGACTTTGTTTGCAATTGATCCTACTATCTTAGGTTTTCAAGATCAAAGCCGTGCAACTTGCAGGAAAACTTCTTCCAGCCTTCAACACACCTACGGGTATACCATGGGCAATGGTGAATCTGAAAAGGTAACAAATTTTATTTAGTGGGGACATGTGGTCCTCCTCCTCCCTCTAACTTAAAATTAGTAATGGCATATGTCAGTTTTTCTTAGTAGTGGAACTGTAGAAGAGACAGATAAACTGGCATTCCTGACACTTTAGGCTAATTTTAATAGAGTCCAGAACATTCACTGCAATACATTGTGACCACAATTTTTTTTCTCTTCTAATTCTGCAATAAGAATTGAACATGCCATTGAAACATACCTAGAGCTTAATCATTGGTTCTTTAGTATTCCGAACCAATATTGTTTGTAGGCCATGACTGAATTTACTGGGGTTTATGTACTGTGTGAGCTGTATGTTGTTTTTAGAAAACTCCCTATGTTTGAGAATATGATGGGACTCTGACGCTATTAATTCATTTTACAATTCAGCTTAGGTATAAAGGCTAGTGTGCTGAAACCCACAATGGTTGGTGGAGATGGGGAGGCTTCTTTAGGTGGTTGTTCACAGAATCACCTAGATTAGAAAAGACCTTTAA
>WEIS01075468.1:0-22999 GCA_013389965.1 Todus mexicanus | reverse complement strand
CTCTCCCCCGCCTCAACAGAACGCTCCGGAGCCTTTTGTTGTTGTTATTGTTGTTATTTTCCACTTAAAAAACACCGTTTTTATTCTCCGCCGCCTGGCTGGGTGCTCCCGCGCCGTCCCTCAGCGCCTGCAACGGGCCTGGGCCTTGGGGGCCCCTGAACCCCCACAGGCTTTGGGCTTCTCCCCCTGCCCGAGAGCATAAATATGTATAGAATCAGAGCATCTTTGAGGGTGGAAAATAGTCATCGAGTCCAAACATCAACTCTACCCTGCAAAGTTCCCCCCTAAACCGTCTCCCCCAACCCCACATCTAAACGCCCTTTAAACACGGCCAGGGCTGGGGATTCAACCCCCTCCCTGGGCAGCCTATTCCAGCAGCTGACTGCTCTGGATGGCAACAATTTTCTCCCTCCTCTCCAGTCTAACCCTCCCCTGGCGCAGTTTGGAACCATTCCCTCTGGTTCTGTCGCTAATTCCCTGGGAGAAGAGCCCAGCCCCAACCTCTCTGCAATGTCCCTTCAGGGAGCTGGAGAGAGCGATGAGCTCTCCCCTCAGCCTCCTCTTCCTCGCACTAACCAGTCCCAGCTCCTTCAATCTTTCCTCATCAGATTTATTCTCCAGGCCCTTTACTAACTTCATGGCCTCTTCTGCTGCTGGGGATGGAGATGTGCCCCCCCCAACCCCCCCAAAACCCTCCCCGGGACCCCCAGTCCCACCTGGTAGAGGCGGCAGATCAGCCCCAGCAGCGAATCCTCAGCCTGTGCCTGCAGCTCGTCCGTGTGTTTCTGCGCGGGAGACGAGACGGGGCCGCTCAGGGGGGTCCCTGTGGTTCCCCAGCACCCTCCCTGTGTCCCCCACCCCAGTCAGACCGTACCCCATTGATGAGGATCCAGGGCACGTATTGGTGCGGGGGGTCCAGCGCTTGGGTGAGCTGAGCGTTGCGGTGCATCAGGGCGGTCCCCACGGGTCCCTGCACGCAGGCGGCGATGCGGTCGCCGTCCAGCTCTGGGGCGTAGATCTGCAGGCACTGCCGGGGAAAATGGGGGTGAAAAAGGGACTGGGAAAGAACCTGGGGGATGCCGGGGGTACAGAAACACACGCCCAGGTCAGGGGGACGGCAGCATCCCCGCGGCGGAGGGACGGGGGACAGGGAGCAGGACGTACGGCCGCCAGGTTCTTGGTGACGGAGCTGCCCGACTCCATGCAGAAGATGATGGGGAAGTAGGTGTTGAAGTCTTTGGCTTCGTGCATCAGGCAGGTCTAAAAGGATGGGGCGGGCGGTGAGAGGCAACCAGATGCCTCCCGTGCTGGCACGGCGGGGACAAGGGACGTCACCGTCACCTCAATCATGTTGCCCAAGCACTCGTCCGGGCCGTGCTGGCACTGGAATTCCCACTTCCCGCTGACGTTCCTCTCCTGCGGGACCAACCGGTCTGAGTGGGGCTGGAGGTGCCAGGGCGAGCGCCCTTAGCGCCAGCCGGGGCCGGCTCGTACCTCGGCGTTGCCGTAGGGCACCAGGGTGATGTTCAGCGCCTCGTTGCTCAGCAGCAGCCGGGTGGGGAAGAGCTGCTTGACCAGGAACTCGCGGCACGCCGGGCACAGGCTCTCGTAGAACAGGCTCAGCTCCACGGGGGCGGCCGGCGGGGCCGAGAGGTTGGTGCAGCGACTCTCCGCCTGCGTGCGGGAGAAGTTCGGGGTGTGCGGCAGGGGCACGGCTGCAGCCCCCTCCCCGATATTTGCAGGGGGTGGGGTAAAGCTGCTGGGATGAAGGCAAGAGGGGAGCGGGGCGCGCAGGGCCAGGAGGGAAGTGAAAGCGGCCGGTGGCCTCCCGCAGCCGCAGGGTTCGGTGCACGGCCTGCCTGCAGCGCTGGGGCTTTCCACGGAAACTTCCCCAAAATATTTTGGGAGAAAACACATGTGGTGGGGCCGGGATGTGCCTGGGTGGGGGCACAGCCCAGCACCCGCCACTGGGTGCTGGCAGCAGCCCCGCAGGGCGCTGCTGGACCCGCCGGCACAGCGGTGTCACCGTCCAGAGGCATTCAAGGTGGAATAAGCTGAAAAAGCTGCTTTTTTTTGCTGAAAAAGTTCCAGCAGCGCCAGGAAGGGGTCGGGGTCAGGGTCCGGCGCTTCCCCGCAGAGTGCCGTGGTGCTGGCACAGCATCGGGGCTCGGAGCATCCCAGCGGGTGCCAGCCCAGTGCCAGCCTGTGCCACAGGGATGCTCAGAGCCGTCGCTCGTGTCAGTTACCGTGACCAGGCGATGCCCCGACACTGACCCAGCGCTCCCCAGCCCCGCTCGCCGGGCAGGCGCCCAGCCCCGCGTGTGCCACGGCAGCACAATGCGTCCCCACGTGCCGGGCAGCGCTGCCCAGCGTGGGCGGCCCTGGCGGCCCTGGCAGCAGCGGCTCTGACCTGGCAGGCGACGGCGATCTCCCTGGAGCTGCACCAGAGGTGGGCCGGGTAGTTGCAGCCGGGCAAAGCCACCCCAAGCCCTGGGGTCAGCAGGGTGACCAGCGCCAGGAGGGCCAGCGGCGGCGCGGCGGGGGCCATGGGGACGCCGGGGCGGGTGTGGAGGCGAAGCCGGCCCCGCGACGACTTTTAAAGCCCGGCTGCGCCCGCCTCCGCGCACCCTTCCTGCCGCCCCGCTCAACCGGGCGCCTCATGTGACGCCGACGCTGCTGACTCACGCCCGGCCGCCTGGCTCCGGCCACCCAGCTCCCCGCTGGCCCAAATCGGGGCGTCGGGGTCACGCCGCTGCCGGCGGCCGCTGCTCCTTGGCCGGTTGCGACATGTCGGCGACAGAAACCCAACGCCTGCCGAGCAGCTGGAGCTTGGCGTCTCCTGAGCACGCGGCTGGCTCGTTGCCGGATCCCCGCCAAGCGCTGCCGAGCTCCCCCGGAGCTCCCCGGGGTTGGGTGCAGGTGCCAAAGGCCCCCCCCCAGGGTAGCAGCTCTGGGTGAAGAGCCCCAAAACAACCCCAAAACATCCCCCCCCGGGCTCATTTCTGGAGCCGAGAGTAGAGGAACTTTGTACTTCTCGCACCGTTTGTAGCGGCGGCTTCCGGACATTTCTCGCCCCGCTGGGCTCGGCTGCCGCCCCCTCGCTTGCCCGGCTGGTGAGTCCGGGGCTGGCGAGCCCAGGGCTGATCCCCGTGTACCCCGATCGCGCCAAGACCCAGGATCCAGCGCCCTGGATCCAGCCCAGCGTTGGGTCACATCCTGCACCCAGCCCAGGAGCCCCAACGCCCTCCCGCCTCCGCTCCCGCAGCGCGAACGCCCCGTCCCGCAGCCGTTTCATTAATTCTCTTTATTTATTTCCTCTTTTTTTTGTGTTGTTTTTTGTAATTTTTTGCGTGTGTGTTTTTGTTTTTGTTTTTTTTAAGTACCGTAAAAAAAAAACCCCCCCCCCCCCCAAACAAACCAACAAAACCAACTCCTCTTACAGTAACAAATACTGGGTTCCATTAGTAAACATCAACAGAAAGAGCCTAGAGAACTACTGCTGGTAACGCACAGCTCGAGTGGCGAGTTATGGATTATTGCATATAACTAGGAACTAAAAATCTCAGGTGTAGCCGCCGCCGCCTCCTCCTCTCCGAGCCCTCGCCGGGGGGAGGTACAGGGGGGGACCCTGAGCTGGGACGAGCCCCGAGCTGTGCTCCGGGGAGTGGGAACGGCCACGTCCGGGGGGGACACGGGGTAGGTGAGGCGGGGGGGTCACAAGCAGCAAAGCGCGGCCCAGGACCTCGGATCGATCCGGCGGCGGCGCCAACAGCGCGAGCGAAAAGCAACAAATCACGAGGAAGCCGAGGAGTCCGGGGGAGCTGGGCTGCAGGCGGCGAGAGACGAGGGAAGAAGCTGCGTTTCGGGGAACCACGTGGAGCACCGGCGGGGAAAGGCGGCCCCGGGGAAGGGTGTTATCCTGCCTCGGTGCTGGGGGGCGGGAAGGCGCAGAGGGGCTGCTCAAGCTGCGGCTGGGGAGGAAGAAGCTCCGGTTGGGCGTCAGGAAGGGGCCAAGCGTGGCGGGAACAGCAGAAATTCAGCCAAAAGGGTAAAAAAAAGATAAACCGCCGTGAAGAGAAGCTGGAATTTCCCCGGGCAGAAAAACCGGGGTGAGCACCAAGCGAAGCGTCGAGAGGCGATGGCTTTGAAGCTGAGACTCTTCCAGAAGCTCGGCGCGCTCGGGAGCGAAGCCCCTTCGGCAGGATTGGTGCTGAGCTCAGGCTGGTGGCATTTGCGGGGGGCTGTGGACGCGGTGGGGTGAGCAGCCTGCCCCGTGACACAGGGACAAGCGCAGGACTGGAACAGGACCAAGCTGAAAAAGCGCTGCTGCAGCTGGTGCAGGAGCCTGGCGGAAAGCTTCGGGGTGTTGGTGCAGCCCCCTTGGCCACCCCACAGACCCCCCGAGGTCTCCGAGCACCAGGCCTCCCTGCCCCATCCCCACGTGCTCTCGTCGCTCACGTGTCTGAGCTCAAATTATTCCCTTAATTATCCCCGACAGCTTTTCCCGAGCGATTGCCAAAGCTGAACGTGGCCTCTCCTGGGCCGTGTCCCCCCGGTAGCTCCACCACCCAGCACCAGCACCAGCGCCTCGCACCCCCAGAGCACCAAACACCGACAAATCGGAACCAAAATCCACGGCTCAGGGCGCGGAGAGCAGGGAGCTGGGGCTCTACAGCCGAGCGCAGGAGCTGCCGCCAGCAACGGCACTGGGATGTTGGCTCCAGCAATCCCAGATCCAAAAGGAGCCGGGGACCGGCGCGGAGCGGGGCGAGCAGCGGAGCTGGCTGGGGGAGGAGGGGCAGCGCGGTGCCTCACGCAGGTGGCACAGCCTTGTGAGCACACGGCATCCGTGGAGCTGCTGCCGCAGCCCAGAACCGAAGCAGCAAAGCCCGCGGCATCCACCAGCCCGGCCTCTGAAGGGGAAGAGCCTCTCCAGCAAATCCAGAGGACAGTTAATGCTTCCTTCAGCCTGGCAGATGGGGTAACGCAGGCAAGCAAACGCTGCCGTGGCCTCAACTCGCCCAGACGCAGCTTTTAAAGCTCTTCCAGGGTCACCCTCGAGCGCTCTGAACTCCCAAACCCCAGCCAGCTCCGACGGGCCGCACGCCAGCAGCCCCCAGCCAGTACTCACGATTCTAAGTGCTTTGCGTACAGAGCTCGACGCCGCGCGGACGCGTTTCCAGGCGCCGAGGCCCCGGGCCCGGCAGAGCCCCCGTCCTCCTGCGGCAGACACGCAGGTCCTTCATTTTGCGGAGGGCTCGCAGCGTGCGTCGGACACGGGCCCCCATCCTGCCTCAGCTGCTGGGCCAGCCGCTGCCCGAGCGCTTGCGTATCGGGCTGGGGGCGCCCGGCAAACACCAGTAAGCGGCCGATGACGAACAGAACCGTTATTTACAGCGAGCTTCGGCGGGTTACGTTTGCGGAGGTTCATCCAAGACAGTCGGTAAAAAGGGAGCTGCACAGCCCATAGGTTCCGCCGGGCGAGTCACGGGTACCAAGGTGGATTTCACAGCTTAGTTGGCACAAGATTTGTTACCAACCGGATCCTCCCTCCCCAGGCGGCGACACTCCAGAGGCGGTTCTGACACTGGGGATCGGGACGGTGAAAGGGACGCGGTGCGGAGCGGAGCCCTCGGCCGAGAAGCCCCGCGGAAGGTGGGGGGTTCTGCTTTCTAAACGAGTCTCTGTGGGGAAGAGCAGCACCCCTCGTACCAAACACCACCGAGGGAGGCGAGAGGGGAGGACGCACGTGGAGCCTCCTCCTCCTCTGCCTCCTCCGGCACCCGAGCAGGGAGTTCCTCGCTCGCGGCCGCTCGGCTCGGCCGGGGCGGTGACTGAGGCCACAGCGCCGAGGAATCGGGAACGTAGCTCTAGAGTGACGCGTAGCGGGGTGACCTGCCAGCAAGAAGAGGATCTGACCTGCTCGTCAGGGAAGGGGAAGGGGCCGGGGCCGTGCTCGCCCCCAGCAATTCAATCGCAACCGGATCCTTCCTCCTAGAGGCTGGAGCCCACTGGGAATCACCAACCCAGCTTGGTTTGTTGTTTTTTTTTCTGTCCCATCAACCAACACGGGTTTCAGCTACTGACCAAAAAAGGGACATCAGGAACGATCACAGACATCTCAGAGGCTCTGGAGGGGCAGGAGCACAGAGACTCAACTATACAGGGTGCAAGAGTCCAGAGCCAGAAAGCAGCGCCCTGGGGAGAAGCTGAAGGCAGCTGGTTGTGTTGTGCGTGGGCTGCTCATCTGGCTGGTGGCTGGGAAAGGACCGGGTGAGCCAGCGTGACATTCAGCGAGTCGTTGTGCTGCACCAGGGACGTGTGCTTGTAGTGCAAGACCAGGTCCTTGAGGGAGGCGTAGAGGTTGTAGGGCTCGGCGAAGCCGTAGCCGGTCGCCGTCTTGTAGATCACGCAGTGCTTGGTGTCACCGTCCACCCTGCCAGGGGGACAAGGGAGCACCGGTCAGTGGTACGTCAGGGAACCCCCCGGGGCAGGGAAAGCAGAGCACAAGGAGGTGTCACCAAAGCTGCCCAAAGATCATAGAATCACAGAATGTTCGGGGTTGGAAGGGACCTCAAGAGATCGAGTCCAACCCCCCTGCCAGAGCAGGATCACCCAGGGGAGGTCACGCAGGAACGTGTCCAGGCATGTTTGGAAAGTCTCCAGAGCAGGAGACTCCACAACCTCTCTGGGCAGCCTGTTCAGGCTCTGGCACCCTCACAGGGAAGAAGTTCTTCCTCATGTTGAGGTGGAACTTCCTATGTTCAAGCTCACACCCGTTATTCCTTGCCCTGTTGCTGGACACCACAGCAAAGAGCCTGGCCCCCTCCTCCTGACACCCACCCCTCAGATATTTAGAGACATTAATAAGATCCCCTCTCAGCCTTCTCTTCTCCAGACTAAACAGCCCCAGCTCTCATAGGAGAGATGTTCAAGTCCCTCAGGCCTTGGCCAGAGGAGCCAAGGCAGAGGAGAGACCTCGACGAGGTCCAGCCTGATGCCTCCCCCAGCCTCCAGCAACTGCTGAGAGAAGGGAAGAGTGAAGTAGGAGCATCATCCCCATCCTGCCCCGTCCGCGCGGGGGTACTCACACCACGGAGCAGGCGTAGCATCCCTTCTGGCTGCTCTCGCGGATCAGGAAGGTGCCGTCCCGCTTGCCGCACAGCATCTCCTCCGCCTGCAAGCGGTTGATCTTCCCCACGTACCACGTTCGTTCCTCGTGGTGGGGCAGCTCCTCCTCGTCGTCCATCATGGAGTATTGGCTGCAAGCGAGGACAGGCAGGGTCAGACACCCTTGGTTTGGGCATGTGGTCCCACATTTCCCCTGCTGGCACCCCGTCTGGCAGGGAAGGTGTCCACATAGAATCGTGAGCCAGGGTCTCACTACCCTGAGTACCACAAATTTCTCCCTTCTCTCCACTCTCAATCTCCCTCTGGCAGTTCCAACCCATCCCCCTTGTCCTGTCCCCACAGGCCCTGCTCCAAAGTCTGTCCCCATCTTTCTGCCAGGCCCCTTGACGCCCTGCAAGGCCCCCAGAAGGTCTGCGCGGAGCCTTCTCTTCTCCAGGCTGAACCCCCCCAGCTCTCCCAGCCTGGTCTCCCAGCAGAGGGGTTCCAGCCCTCCCAGCATTGCTGGGGCCTCCTCTGGTCCCTGTCTCTGCCGTGCTGAGGACTCCAGAGCTGGGCCCAGCCCTGCAGGGGGGTCTCCCTGGAGCAGAGTAGAGAGGGAGAAGCTCCCAAGCAAGGAGACGGGACCTGCCCGTGGCTGTGGAATGGGCAGAGCCGTGAGCGCAGCCTCTGCTCCTGCAGCTCCCCATGTCCCCCAAGGCATGAGCAGCGACACTCACTCTTCTGTCTCGTTCTTGATGCCCAGCCACTCGTTGATCTTCTTCTGCCGGGCACCCTTCTGCGTCAGCCACCTGGGGAATCACAGGATCATTTAGGTTGGAAAAGACCTTTAAGATCATCAAGTCCACCCGTTCCCCCAGCACTGCCAGGGCACCACTGCCCCGTGTCCCTCAGCACCACATCTCCACGGCTTGGAAACCCCTCCAGGGATCAGGGGGACTCCCCCCCTGCCCTGGGCTCATATTCAACCCCCTGTCAACCAACCAACCCTCTTGAAGAGGCCGAGCTGAGCGCAGGCACCGTTCCAGTTTGGACCAGACACCACCAGCGCAGCCATCACCAGAGGGCAGCAGCTTCCCCCTTTGAGGCAGCGCTGAGGCCCGAGGCCGAGCGCTGCGGGGCTCGCTCCTCCACCCAGCAGCCCACAAGCCGGTCCAACAAGCCCCAAAGCCCTGGAGGATCCAGCTGGATCGCTCCCGGGCCAACAGCAGGGCCTTGGTGGGGGCAGGCTCGACGTACACCAAATACTGGTCTCGCAGTTTGCGCAGCTGCATGAGGTCTGGCTTGAGGCTGTTCATGCGCTTGTCGATCTCCCGGTTCTCCGAGGCTTGTTTCTTCAGGTCCTGCTCCAGCTTCATCTTGCTGTCGTGGATCTCTGTGATGCGAGACTTGAGTTTCTCGGAGTTCATGAGGATCCTGGGAGAAAAAAAGGGGGGGGTTTAGGCTTCCAGCCAGAGCAGGGGAGGAGGAGGAGGCAGCCTGCCAGCTCCAGCTCACGGCACGCTGCTGGAGAGAGCGGGACTGCGCACGGCTTGGCTCTGCGCTGGGCCAGGACCATCATTCCACCCCCAAGAGCCCTTCCCCAGGCAGGGCAGGTCACCACCAACCCTCTGTCCTCACCGTTGCACCTCCTTCTCGTTGCCCTCGCGGCGGAAGCGCTCGATGTACTCCTTGCTGCACTTCTCCTGCGTCTGGCACTGCTCCTCGAAGATCTTGATGGTCTCGTTGAAGGCCTCGATTGCCGTCCTCTTCATCTGCAGCTCCTGGAAAGGGAGGCGAGAGCTGAAGACGGGCGAGGTCTGGGGTAGGTTTCTGCCTATTTGCAGCCCCTCTCTCCCCCTCCCCTAAGGAGCACTGTCCTCGCTGCACCCAAAACATCCCCCTGTTCTCTGGGGAGTCCCCTCAAGCCCAGCAGCAGACGAAGGGGGCAGCGGGTGCCCCATCTCTGCTCTCCTCCGTGCCACCAGCGATCAGGAGGCGTCAGCAGCCACGTACCTGGGAGGTGCGTGTGTACTCCTCGTACAGCAGGTCGTACTCCCAGCTCTTGTCCTGGTACTGCTGGTGATAGACCTTCAGCTGCTCCCCAACGGCTTCCACGCTGTCCTCCTTCACCACTTGGTCCTGCCACAGGCACAGCCTCAGTCAGGACCTGCTCCTGCTGCCCAGCACCCTCCAGGACACCCGTCACCCCACCAAGCGACATCCCAGCACTGGGGACGTCGTCATCTACCATAGGGTGAGGGATGGATGAGTAGATGCCCCCAGTTCAGGCTGCACTGCCCAGCCGGGTCCCCACGGCACAGGCCTCACCTGCTGGTACTTGGAGATGGGGTAGAGCAGCCTGGTGTCCAGCTTGGCGTTGTACTGGGCCAGCGACTCGTGCCGGTAGTGGGTGATGAGCTCCACCACCGAGCCGAAAGTCAGGGGCTCTGAGAAGCCGTATTTCCCTTCCCGGTGAAAGATCTTGATCAGCTTGTTATTGCCTCCCTTCCTGTTGCAGGGAAAGGAGAAGACACTTGCCACCACCCCGGCATCCTACGCCAGCCTGAGCTCTGGGCATCCAGGCTCAGGGAGATGTGCCCACAGCTCACCCCAGCGCAGCGGAGGCTCTGAGGGGACGCCAGCACCCTACCTGAGCGTGAGCGTGTACTCTCCCTGGATCTTGCTGGAGGCGTCGCGCACCAAGAAGGTCCCATCCGGCGTGTCCCGGAGCTTCTCGTTCACCTCCTCCCTGCGAGGAACATGATTGTCACGGCCCGCGAGGTGCCACCAGAGCCCCCCTCGGTAATTTGATGGACAGGGCCCGCAGGAGGCGAGCTGCCCGGCACCCCCTTACCGGGAAATGTCACCCCAGTACCACTCGGCGTCCTGCAAGGGCACGCTGTTCCCGTTGGCCAAGCTGGCTGCGCTGGGCTTTGGTTTAGGTGGTTTTGGAGGCAAGGCTGGAAGAGAAGGAAGGTAGAAGCAGGGTGAGCTCATGTCCAGGCTCCCCACGGTGCAATCCCTTGGAGCGCTGAGTCCCCCTCCCTGCTCTGACTCTCCCAGGAGGCCCCCTTGGCTGCCAGGAGCTGCTGCAGGAACATCTACAGCAGCAGCTGAACACCTCGAGCCGGCCTCCGAGCACGGCTGGGCTACAGAAACACCCTCAACAACCCGCTCATGGGGGCAGAGACTTTGACCCACAACTCCCAGTGCCTTGGGCACCAAGGAAGGGGCATCTCAGTACCTGGAGGCAACTGTTCCGGCTCCAACTCCTTCGTCTGCAGAAGCATCTCCAAAAACAGGATGGAGAAGTCAGGGCTCAGCTCTGGGCTGCTGAGAGAGAGAGGAGCCAAGTAAGGAGAGCGGTTGTGGGGGAGAACCTGGCGCTGCTCCCGTGCTCCCCCGGGCAAAGGGGCAGCCAGTCCGTGCCAACTGCCAGATCTGAGGCTGCCACAGAAGCAGGGCTAAGCCCTGGCTCAGAGCCCACCTCTGTGCGCTGCCGGCAGTTTAACCCCGCGCGCAGACCTGCTGCTCCACGCCGCGCTCCTCACCCTGGCAGGCGCAGCGGCCGGCGCTCGGTACGCAGCCGGAACCCGCAATCCTCACGTACCTGGCGCCAGGCAGCCGGAGGAGAAGAGGGCCGAAGATCTCTCCCAGGGCCCGAGGGTGGAGGTTGTTGCTCTCAGCCTGCTGCGATACCTTCCCCAGATGCCGGAGCAGGAACTGCAGGGTGAGCGTGTTCTGGAGCGGGACCGCAGGCGACTCCAGGGCCAGCAGCAGCTGCTTCCGGCAATTCTCCGGCTGCGGGATCTCTGGGGAGAGAAGACGACACGATGGAAGGGCTGGGACAGCCGGCACCGCTCTCCACGCTCCGGCTGCATCACGGCATGGGAGCACCGTCAGCAGCAGGGGCCGTGGGTCAGATCCTGCAGGGACAGGACTTCTTTAAGTACCCCAAACGCGTCCATCCTGCCAAGCGTGACCAGGGGAGGCCCTTACCCTGCAGGACACGAAGGATGTCTCCGTGCACAGACACCGGCACCACGGGGGAGGGCAGGTCCTGCAGGTAACCTCGCAGCGCCTCGCCCAGGGAGTGCACGTCGAAGGGCTCCAGGTCACCCAGGGTCCAATCTGCCAGGGCACAGAGCTCCCATGGGTGGTGGGCACAGCACCCGGCACCCAGCCGGCAGCGCTGGCACTGCCAGCACCCATCCCAGGCACCACCGCACACCACCCGGCCAGCTATCGCGAGACACGGCAGCCCATGTGTCAGAGGACGGCTGGAGGTGCCCCCTGCCCCCCGAAAATAAGCTGGTTCTGGGAACCCGGGCAGGGAGTCGAGGTCATTTTGGGTGCCCACACCCTTTGCCTCGAGCCCTGCCCCAGGAATCCACCACACGCACGATTCAGGTGAGAGTCTTCTGAAGGCTCTCGGGCAGAGCCATCAGCTGCCGGCGCCGCGGAGCCAAGGCTCCAGCCACCGAGCTGAGCTGGAAGATCCTTCCCTGCTTATTAGCGGTGTGACAGAGCCAGAGCAGCCTCCACCAGCCCATCAGCAGAGCACCCCGAGAGCCGGGCACCCCGAAGCGGCAGCGCGACACAACCCCGGGCTTCACTTGTCAGCCCGAGTCTCTGAGCCAGCGCCACACCCCTCTGCTCCAGCGCAGGGACAGCGGCAGGGGTCTCCTCTGTCCCACCCCATCCACGCGAGACGGGGACGTGTCGTGCCGGGGCCGGCCCAGCCCCGCAGGCAGCGTGCCGGCAGCCAGGAACCGCCGGGGACAGGCGGCCTGGCCTGGCTCGCGTTCCTGCTGGCGCTGTCACATCCACTAATCTCCTCCATCTGAGCCGATTCGCCTCCTCACCGCGCCGAGCTGGTTCTTACCGGTTCTCAGCGCTTGCCTCAGTTCGGAGCCAGATGTCCTGTACAACATCTCGCTGTCTAACCCTGCGGAAGCGGGGACACTGCTGTCAGCCGCCAGCACCGCCGCTCCCAGCGCGGGCACCGCGTCGGTGCCAGCCTGGCAGCCTCGCAAAGCTGGGGGAACGGCTGCGGCACGGTTAACCGAGCCTGGACGGGATCCAAACCAACCTCCCACAGCCCCCTTGGCCCCCAGGACACCTGGTTCTGTGGCCTCGTTTCTCTTTCATGGAACAGATCCAGGCTGGAAGCGCTTCCCAAACCCCAGCACCCATGTGGGGCGCCCAGACCCAGCACCCTCAGCGCAGGATGGTCCTGCGTGTCCTGCAGAGCTCAGTCCAGCTGCCTCCCCCTCTGCCCTCCCTGAGGGGTTTTGGAGGGTAGCAGTCCCTCCGCGCCCAGCACTCCCCGGTTACCTTTCTTCTCAATAGCCTCCACCAGCTTCACCAGCAGCGGCGGAGCGATCTCGGGAGGGCTGAACTGCTCCTGCAAGTCCGGGAGAGGAGACCCTGGGGGAAAGGGAAGGACAGAGAGAAAAGCTCAGCCCCAGCTCAGCCCCTCAGCAGCAGAACCAGGCCAGGACACCACCAATACCGCTCCGTATTGCGGTGTCCGAGAGTGGGCAAAGCCATGGCCTGATGTGAGGCTGCAGCCCCAGCAAACTCCACGCAGGGGCTGCGGGGAAGCTGCGAGCTGGCCCAGAAACCAGCCTGGTTGAGCCCAGTTGTGCCCTGAGCCCCCAGTGGGGTGTGCATTGGGGGATCCCCCCTGCTCCTGAGGATCAGAAGAAGCAGAGTCTGTCTCCCCGGGGGATCCCAGCACCCCGGGCAGGCAGCGCAGGAGTTACCAGGGTTCGCAGAGCTCAGGCCGGGTTCGGTCCCTGCCCAGCACCAGGGCTGCGCGGGGCTGGCGGAGACGCAGAGCCAGGGAGCTCGCTCGCGATCGCTCGCTCGCGGTGGTGAGCTGTGATTAATCCAGCGATTCAGACAGAACGCCATGTCAGCAAATTCCTGCCCTTGATTGCTCGTTTAGCATGGAAACCAGCCCTCCGCCTCCCCCTTCTTGCGAGCCCACAGCCTCCGAGCGAGCTGTTACGGGGCGCGGACGGCCCACGGCACGAGACCGAGGTCCCCTCCTTCCCGGGGGATCTTCAGCCGTGCATCGCCTGGCTTTTCACCGTCAAGTTCCAAAAGATCTTGAGGTGCTGGCTGCGGGTAACCCCCTGCCCTGGAGAGGTGCCGGCGGGGTGACGCATGCCGGGGCAGGAGCGCGCAGGCCTGGCCGGGCAGCTGCCAGCAGGAGGTTTGCCGAAGGATAAGCGGTGCCAGGCCCCGTCTCGCTTCCAAACCGAGCACCAGCCGGTGCAGGAGGCTCCTTGGGGCCGCTCAACGGCACCGGGCAGACCCTTGAAGAGCCCCCAGCGGGTGAGCACACCCCGCAGGCTCCGCCAAAAGGCTGCTCCCCATTGCGAAACGCGGCTCCGCTGACACGGAGCTGACCCGAACTCGCCCGGTGTGGTCTCGCCGCGAAGCTGAAACCCCAAACCCGGCTAAGGCTCCTGCACCCGCGGCCTCGTGGGGCGACTGAGAAGCTCGTGTGAGGAAAGAGGAGCAAATGGGGCAGGCGCCCAGCAGCAGCAGCTCTGCAAGGGGTCCTGTGCCGCTGGGGTGCGAGCAGCCGCCAGAGAGAGCTCCTGGGCACAGGAAGGGGGCCCAGCGCGGCGCTGCTCGGGGTGGGGAAGCTGCGGGCAAGATGCCAGGCTGGCAGCTCCGAGCCTGACCCTTGGGAAGGGCTGAAGGGAGAGTAAATACTGGTGGTGCCCACGTGGCCCGGCCGGGAATGTGCTGCTTCAGCAGGCAGCAACTTGCCTTTTTTTTTTCCTCTCGGGCGGCCTGTGCCGGAGCCAGCGGCAGCTCCCGAGTCTCCGGGCTGGGCTGCCGCGAACAAGGCCGCTCACAGCACGGCCGGGGCAGCTGCGGAAATATTTCCGAGCCGCGTTTTCCGCCCGCGTTCTCTGCGGAAGGCAAACACCAGCAGCTCGTAAATCCACCGGTCTCGCCGCTCCGCGGGGCCAGCGCCGCTCCAGCCGTGGCATCGATCCCGCTCGAAGAGCGACGCCGGGGAGCTAAGGGATCCCTGCCAGCCAGGGCAGGACCCGGCAAACACCGGCGGTGAGCTTCGTGGAGCAGCCAGGAGATATCTCCCCACCTCCCAAAGCGCAGACCACAAAGAAATAACAGGGGCTTGGCTCAAATACAGCTGCTTGGTTGCAAAAAGAGCGTCTCCCCAGCAGCACCCTGGGCGAGCTGCGCAGTCAGATGGCTCTGGGCCTCTCAATTGCCACGCTGCAGGCTCAGAGCACAGGCTGGCTGGAGGGGGGCACCCCCAGGGGATAGGGACAGGGCTGGCAACCCCCTCACACGCCCCGGCACCCGCCCAGGTGGGGCTCAGACGGGCTGGGGTTTGGTTTCTTTCCCTCAACTGCGTCTTTTCTGCGTGTCAGGAGCTTTGGCACGTTCCTTCCACAACCCGGAGCCCCCCAGCCTTGCGCGGGGCAGCGGCTTCGACCACCCAGGCACAGCTCCAGCAAGCCCCGCTGGAGAGATGGAGGAGGGGAGAGCCCGAGAGAAGCCCCAAGGGAGCGCGGGGCTGGTCGCAGGCGAGGCCACGCTGCGTTCACGGCCGAGCAGGGCCCGGGCTCCCAGGAGGAGCTGCTTTCTTGGAAAGGCAGGTTGCGAGCGGGATGACTCAGGTCAGCGGCTCTCGCTGCCAACCCAAACGCGCGGCCCGGCCGCGTTCCCACCCCGCGGAGATGTTTCCTGGGGCAGCTCCTCCGGCTCTGGGAGCAGGAGCTGCACCAGTCCCACCACCCTGGTTGCTGAGACAAGGGCTCCTTTCTGTTCCTTGAGACCCCGGAGAGGTTTCACACAGTTAGAAGCATCTGCTGGGCAGAGAGGGACGGTGAGGACGCAGGGCTGCCAGCTGGGAGCGTGCTCTGGTGCCCACCAGCTCCTGCTGCCCACCCATTTGCACCAGCACGGGGTTTTCTGCAAGGCACTGGGAGGCCAAGTGTGGCTACGGCCCCTGTTTGCCACCTCAGAGCACCCGGGGGCTGCCGAGCCCCGATTTACGTGCCTGGGAGCAAAAATAAAAAGAGGCAAAGAGAAGGCAGCTGCTGCAGCTCGACGGGCAGCGCTGAGGCACGGCAGCTCTCCCAGCTCCCAGAGCAGGGCCGTGCCAAGCCCAGTGCCAACTGGGTGCCAACTGGGAGGCAGCCGCAGGTGCGGGGCAGCCCATGCCCTGCCCGAGGTTGGCCGCCCAGCCCCAGCGAGAGCTCTGCGATCCGCAGGGAGGGCCGGGTGCCAGGCAGACAAGCAATTAGCTCCAGTTCTCAGAAGTCCTCTTTTAGAGCCTGACTTTTCTCCTCTTGCCCAGAGACAAGTCATTGTGTGTCTCAGCGGGGCCGAGCGGCTCTTGGCAGGGAGCAGCGCCCCGGGCGCTGCAGAGGCACAGGCAGGGAGGTGGTTGGGAGAGGTCAGGACTGATTCGGAGAGGGAGGGAGCAGGGCAAAGCCTCGGCGGAGCACAGCGAGAGACCGAGGATCACAGGGATCCCGCCTGCTTGCCGGGCAGACAAGGAGAAGGATCTTGGAGAGATAAGAAGGGGACAAGGCTCATTCCAAGATTGAGAAGCTGGAGGAACAACGTGTTCTTCTCCTGGTCCACAACCCTGAGGCAACTCGACGGCGCTGGTTGTGCTGGGGCAATCCAGCGCCGAGCCGAGGGCTTCCCTGCTGTCCTGCAAAGCCACTCACAGCTCCTCGCCCACCGTGAAGGAGGTTTCCCCGTGAACACAGCAAGCAGCAGGGCTTACCTTGCTCCAGGGCCTCCTGCGGCCGCCCACCGCTGGCCCCCGGCGTCGCGGGCAGGGGTCTCTGCACGCGGGGCCGGTGAGAAGGGACGGAGATCTTCACGGGCCCCACGTACTCCACGTACGTGCCGGGGAAGTCGCCCTTCTGCTTGGTCCGCTCGTTGACGCCCAGGATCCACCCGATCTGATTGGGGGTCTGCTCATCCCCATCTTTGAAGCCCAAGGCTTGCAGGGCGCCCTTGCTCACCACCAGGATGTCCCCGGGCAGCAGATCAATGTCCTCCTCGCGCTCCTTGCGGTAGGGGTAGAGCGCGCGGTACTGGAACCCATCGGTGCTGCCCATTGCCACAGGGAGAAGGGCTCTGAGCGGCGAGGCGGAGCGTTTCGGGTGGGAGAGGAGGGATCTCAGGGGCAGCTCACTCCCATCAGCGCCCTGAACGTCTCTGCGTGAACCAGCACCCCAAGAGCCTGGGCTGGGCGCCCCGGCGTGAGCTTAGGTGCAGCCCCTTTTCCTCAGCTTGAAACCACGATTCAACCAGATGATGGAGCAAAGGGAGAAGGAGACAAACATAATCCAGCACTGGTGAGCGGGCATGCAGCGAAGAAACGGGCGATCAGGGGCCGCTTCACCAAAAAAGAGGCAGGTTTCTTGGAGTTCGGGGGGAAAAAGTAGAGTGGGCTTCCAGCCCTGGATGGTGTGGCACAGTCCGGCTTCCTTCCCAGTGCCTGCAAAGAGAAGAAGACCTGTCGCTGCATGGCCCAGGCACCCCACACCCTCCCGAGATGCCAACATTCAAACTAAGGGTTCAGCTGTGGGGCTGAGAGAGGCAGGACTCGTTTCTCTGAGCCCTGGATCCAACCAGGGTGTGCTGATGCCAGTTTACACTCCCCAAAAGCATAAAGGAGCCGGTGGCAGTGCGGGGGCAGGAATGTCACCTCTGCTCTGCCACCACCGGGCTCCAGCTCTGCACCCCAAAGAGGTTCACTCCTGCATCTTCAGCTCCCCCTCCTCACAAACAAGAGGACAACGAGGGGGACAATCCAGCAGCAACTTCTGCATACGGCGAAGGGTGACCCCGCAACCACAGGCTGGAGGCCCTGAATGGGAGCAAACCAAAGAGATTGAACCTTTTCTGGTTAAATCGACTCATTTTCACAGCACATCTTTCCCCCCTCAAGTCATTTTCTGAAGGTAGCTGCCCACAGACGCCGGTTAACCGAGCTTTCGGCGTTCCCACAGAGCAGCACTTCAAAGCTTCGCTCTGAGCAAAGTAAATTTTTGAACTTTTCCAAAGCGGCAACAGCATCAAGCACGGGCACGGCTTCTTTGCGCCGAGACGGGAGTTAAAATCGGCTTGAAGAAGCCTAAAAGTCTACCGAGAGCTGCTGCTAGCTGCCTTTCAGCTATGCAGAGAAATGGAAGAACACGCTGCTTGCCCTGCCCAGAAATCCACCAAAAAAGAGCAAACCTGGGTTAGAACATGTTGGGGAAGGGACGTATGAGCTGGGGCATTCCCAGCAGCCCGGCATGTCCTTTTTCCCACCCCCTCCTGGCCGCACCGGCCAGTTTTCCACCTCCCCCAGGCAAATCCCAGCGCCCCGGTTCCCGCAACCAAGGACCGGACCTGCAAGGCACCGGGGCAGGCAGGAACCAGCCTTCCCAGCAACACCGTCGCCCCGCTGGAACGCTGCGGGGTCTTCTTAACGGCTTGAGCTGCTTTTGGCCCAGAAAGCCCCAAATCCAGCTCAACCTCATCTGAAAACCATTAGCGAGCAGGAAGGCGGTTCTCAGGGGCTGCGGGAGGGAGGCGAGGAGGCAAAAGGAGCCCGGGCATCCTTCCCGGCGGGGTCAGGGCAAGGAGCCAAGGCTGCTCCGACCGCTGGTGGGACTCTGCGAGAGGCACTAACGTTGGGGATCAGCAGGATTTTAAAATAACCCTTCGGGACCAGCGACACGTTGCAGTTCCCATAGGCTACGAACCTCTCTTTTCCTCCGGCACATGCCGCCAGAAGGAAAAAGGCCGCGATGGGTGCGAGCCCCCTACGAGGAGGCAGTTTCACCTCTCGAGCTCAGCACCACGCTGCTGGCTCCTTCCCCTGACAAAGAAAGGCGCAGAGAGGCCGTGGCACATGAAAGCTGCACAGCAGCCAGAGCCCGCGCGAGCTGCCTGAGCTCGGGCAAGCGTCCCAGCTTGGCCACGAACGAGCAGGCGCAGCCCTCGGGGAGGTAAGACGCTTGCGGCCAGGCCCTGCTGGGTGGGGAACAGGATTGAGCTTAATCTGGGTCGCTGGAGAGCTTCTCTGGAGCTCCAGCAGCAACACCAGGCTGCAGGACTCATGGGGAGACCCTGGGGAGGTCGCTGGTATTTGTGGGAGAAGCAGCACGTCCCAGCCCGGCTGCCGTGCGAGCTCCCGCAGCGTCGGGAAGGCGGCCGCAGGGAACTCAGAGCGGAGCCCGCGTTTCCCCAGTCCAACCGGCCCCAGCCAGGAAAATATTACTTCATAATGCAGAGCATAAAGAGAGATTTATGAGCAGGCTCGCTGCCTGCCCCTCGCCCCTCTGAGCGCTGCCTCGCAGGGTCCCACCGAGCTGAGGCAGCAGAGCCGGTGGCTGCTGCCTGCCAGGAAAGGCACCGGCAGATCCCGCTCCTCGAAGAAATCCTACGGAGAAACCCGTAACGTGCCCCGAGGCGGCCGAGCCCAAATCCAGCGGGGTCGATGCTCCCCCGCGGGCACCTCCCCAGCTTCCACCCGCAGATCCCAGCCCCGACTCCAGGCGCCTCAGACAAGCCGGTGCAGCCGAAGAGGCTGGGAGGACAAAACGCTCAGTCCTGGCAAACTTGTTCAGTAGCTTTTTAAAAGCTCTGTGTGGAGCGGTGGGAAGAGCAGAGAGTCGCTCCGAAGCACCGCGCGAGCCTCACCAAAGAGCAGGTCCCGCAGCTTCTGCTGCGCCGTGTGGCTCCACCGACTCCTTCCAGCCTCCTTCCCTGTGGTGGGGAGGCAGAGACGCAGCTCTGTGCCACCCACATCCCGGCAGGTCACCCAAATCTGCTCTCCACAACCCACTGGGGACGTGAATAAAATGCAGATAACTTAGAGCCAAGCCCGGTCCTGGAGCAGCCTCACCTGCCTCCCCTACGCTCAGCCCGTACGGGGATCAAGAGCCCGCGAACAGGGGTGAGGATCCCCCTGGGAACCCCGAACCCGCACGGTTAACGCCGGCGCCGTCCTCTCCAGGGGATCCTCTTGTCCTCTGCCCTGCCATGGACCCAGCGAGCGGCGTGTGGGACAGCAGTCGCCGCTCAGGAGAGCTCTGCGCCCCACTGAGAGCAAACCGGCGTGTCCGTGGCGAGAGGGAACGCACGCTTCCTTCCCAAAGCCCTGCAACAGCCCCTGCGAGGGAAGGCGAGGTGGGGAAGGCAGCGCTGAGAGCCTGGGACAGGCAGGAGCCTGCCGGCTGGAAGCACACCTCCGAGCCGGGGCAGGGGAGCGCCAGCAGCTTGCCAAAAGATTTCGGCTGGGCCCGGCTCCAGGTTCGCTCAGCTCCGGGAGAGGAGCCTCGTGTGTCCTCGCTTGGGCCGCTCTGCAAACCCTCTGCATCCGACATCTAAATACCTTCGGTAAATCTATCGCAGCGCCCAAGAAACAATCCCGCGATTCATTAACCGCTGTCAATACTTCCTTTGTTTAATCCATCGCTCTGAAACAAAAAACACATTACGGGTCTCTCTCTTTCTTTTTTTTTTTTTCCCCTTATGTGCGCGCCCAGCGCATAAATAAAAGCATCTGAAGGTTTTAAATGTGGTTCCTGTGCTTTTTAACCCAGTTCCAAAGGCAGTTCAAAGTGCGGCCTGGCTCGAAGCGCCGCTTTCCCTGCAGCGAGGCGAAAGAACGCAGGGGGAAAAAAAAAAACAACCGAATGTTTCAAAGAATACGCTCATGCCAATCGACGCGGCTCAAACCGAGCTACAGCAGATCCTCGGCGAGCCAAAAAACCCCACCAGATCAAGCCCTGAGCTGCAAAAGGCTGCGTGTTAGTGGGTTGTAAATAATGAGGACAAACCTTGTTGTTAATAAAAGAGAAAAGGGGACGAGGCGAGGAGGGATGGAAATAAAAACGGACACGAAACCGCCTGCCACGTCGTGACAACAGCCACTGCGTCGAGTCTGTCTGAGCCAGGGCAAACATATCTAAATATATATAAAGAGAAATATATACGTATATTTAAACAGTCCGTCCTGCCTGTGTCTTCCCCAGAAGGTCACCACCAGGCAGAGGCCGGCGACGCCAAGCACGCCACGGGTCACGCTGCAGCCACAGCCACCCGAACCACGGAGCGGCAGCGCAGCGAGAGTTTGGCCACCTCTGCTTTGTAATTCGGGACAGACAAACCCTCGGCCCTGCCGAGGAGCCTGAACGACGACTCGCGAGGCTCGAGAAGCCAGCGAGGCCGCGGCGGAGGCGGCAATGCCACGCTGAGCCACGGAGGAACGAGCCGGGTGAGCCGGCGCGGGTGGGAAGCGGAGCTGGCCACGCTCCACCAGCTGCCCCCGGGGAAGCGGCCAGAGGAGCGGCGAAAGCCGGAGCCACACCGGGGGCTCGCGCTGCTGGGCTGGTGATGGCCACGGCGCTGCCAAACCAGCTGGAATTTCCCTCCCGACAGGGGAAAGCAGCAGAGGAGGCGAGTTACACCCCAAGCCACGCTTGGTGCCCTGAGTGACCACATCGCAGCAGAGGCACGGGGCAGCCGAGGGCATTTCCACCTCTTTTCTCACCAAGAAATGCTTCCCGTGCAGCCGGCAGCAGAGCCCGAGGAGCAGCAGCGTCCTGCTCGCAGCCAGGGATGCAACATTTGCTGCTCAGGCTGGAGTTTCATCGAATATTTTGCTCTATTTGCTGGAGCCCAAAGAAGTGAAGGAGTATCTGAAATATCTCATGGAAAACAGAAACGTTCTGGTTAGCAGGGGGCTGGGGAGCCCGATAAATCCCTGCCTCGGGATGACCGGTACCTTCCTCACTTCTCAGGGAGGTCTCAGCCACCTCCTCCTCCAAGGCTGGACAGTCCACGAGTGCCTCCGATCACCTGCAGACCTACTCCAAGACACCTCAAACCGGCTTCTAGTATCGAACTTTCTTGCTTCAGCTGAAGCCCATCCGGCCTCGCCCACCTCAGGGACCTTCTGCTCCTCCCTGCAAGACTTTTTCACTTGGCTGGAGACTTCTACACACCAGCACTAAGCAGAGAAGGACTGGGAACCCTGCAGCAGCACCATCGCTTCGCTCCAGCTCCCTTTACAGCAGCCCCCACGCAGCAAGAACCCGCTGCTTCCATTTTAGGAGCATTCACGAGGCTGGGTTTAGGGAAGGTTGGTTGTATTTTATTTTTCTTTCAAGAATCCAGGAGCTGCATTTTGGCTGCTCCCCTCAAAAATTCCAGTTCTAAAAAAAGCAGAGCACGTTAAAAAAATATCGGCAATAATGATAATAATAATAATAATAATAATAATAATAAAAATCAATCCAACTGCTCTAGCGAACTTATCTGCTTAAAAATCACATTCCCCGGGGGATTTGGGATTTCTAGGATGATTTATTAGCAGCTCTGCATGGCGCAGCCATCGCATGAAGTAACCTACAAGATGAGAAGCAACCAGGTTAGCGGGCTGGCATTATTCGGCTACTAGAGGAGAGAGGCGAGACCTTCCAGCTTGAGAAATCCACCGTCCCTTCCTCTGTTTGCTTTTTATCTTCCACGACTTGGCTACTTTAAGCTTCAAGCTGCGGCTCCAGATATTCCCAGAGGAATTAAAAGAGCCCTCGATATTATAAATACTCTTTTTTTTTTTTCTTTTTTTTTTTTTCTATTGTAAACACACCCCAGCACTGGGAGCGAAGCGCTGGCGCTCTGACTCGCCTCCAAACTGGCTCCGCAAACCGCTCTGCTCCTCGCCGCGTTCCAGCTGAGCCGCGGGTTCCTCTTCCAAACCCGGAGCTTTTGTCCAGGATTTTCCTTGCGTGCTCAAAACCTCGTCCCAGCGAGTTCAAAAACCCGAGGCTTTGGGGGGCAGCGATCGCTTTTAGGAGGACCGAAGCCTCCCCGCGAACCGCGCGGCGGGCAGAGGGAAGCACGATCTGCCCACGTCAGAGAAGAGAGTCACCAAAGAAACCAAACCATGGCTTGGACTTTCCCACATCATGGAAGAGTCGATGACTAGAGCAGAGGCCAACCCAGCCTCGGGGACACAGCAGCCCTTGGCGCGTTAGGGAAGGGCGGGGGGGCGGGGGGGAATGGCCAGGAAAGCAGTGATTTAGGCTATATTTACTCAGCTGTCTCCATTCTCTCTGCTCGCACGGAGAAAAGTCACAGGGCCAGTTCCCCAGTGGCTCTAAAGAGCTGCTCGGGAAAGAAAAGCCGCGCATTAATGGGGAGGAGAGAGGAGGAGAGGCGGCCATTCCTCTGCCACGCCGGGCAGGGGGTGCCGAAAGGCGCCGCTCCAGCTCTCGGCGGGGCTGGTTTCGCGGAGGTTTCCCACCCCTCCAAGTTTTATTTCCCATTGAACGCGGCCCCTCCGTTTCGGAGGGTCCGTGACCACGGGAAGCTTGATCTTCTAGGAAGGATTGGATGAGCCACAAGAGCACAAACCTCAGTGCAAAGAGAGGTGGGCTGGCTGCAGTCCCAGAGCCAGGGCTTGGGGGCAACTGGGTCTAGAGACAGCAAAGCCACAGCCACCCCCAGGCTGGATTTGGGCATATCCAGAGGGACGGGCACATCCCTGAGCCACCCAAACCCAGTTTGGGCTCTGCTGGGGTAAAACCACTGCGGGGTCGAGCCCTCAGGCCAGGCTGCAGCCCTTTCAACCCTGGCAGGGCACTTTTCTCCAGCTCTGCCACCCCCAGAGGGTGCCCAGCACCCCTGCCAAGGGGGGGATCCCTGCACTGGCACCGCTGCAGGGGGATTGGCATCGAGGTCTCTGTGCTGGGCATGGGGATAGACTGAGGAGAAGGGGGAACGGCATCAGGGCACAGCCCCTGCCAAGGGAAAGGACAAGCACAGCCCTGGCACAGGGCACTACCCTGGGGGAAAAGGGGATGAGAAG
>WEIS01075463.1:21299-59666 GCA_013389965.1 Todus mexicanus | reverse complement strand
TTAAAACCCTGGGTTAAGTTAAAGAAAATAAACTTTGATACTTTTAGCAGAACAAAAACCTAGAAGTCCCTTTCCTAGCTTAAGGCTGTGGCATTAAGCAGTGTCTCTCCAAGGACAAACTCCACAGCATTAGCAGATACTACCAAGAGGAAAGGTGTAGTAACGCCACCTTCCCCACAAGAAGAGCCACCAAACTGGGCAAGAAGGAAACCCGGTCAGAAATACACAACCACTTAAATATCATATTTTAAGATCGTGCTTTTTACACTAGAAAGCCATGAGATGTGCTGTGTGAAATTTATGCACTTTATTACACAACTGCTTAATGCCCAGAGCTACAAGACAATGATATGGAATACAGATCAGCCCAAGGGCAAACTGAAATGCGCTCCTCCCTCCCACCTCACAAGCGTACCCTACTTGGCAGTCTTCTCCTTGTGTCTCTCTCTCACACACATGGTTAATCTCAAACATCATTTTAAGATGATTTGCTGCTAACCAGCAAGAAAAAGTAGGCTGCTCTCATCCACATGAAATCAGGCTTTCTAGATCTCCTCTTTCAACTCAACTGGAAGTAAACTGTCATGGACAGGCACAAGACATACAGGACAGAAGCAGAGAGGGAGCAAACCCACAGAATGGACAAAGTTTCTTGTCCTCATAGGCTGGAAGCAGCTGCCTCCATCCTGAGCATAAAATGTTCACCTTTAAAAAGGCCTGTCCTTGCTCCTGACAGGTAGAGGGCGAGACTGCTGTGACATACTAAGTAGGTGAACAGGAAGAGACTGCTTTTCCAATTCCTCACTCACATTTTATGAAATGAGTAATGCATGAAGATGGTGTGTCCCTTTCACCCCAACCTTGCTACAGCCCCTGCTGAAATTTACTGCAATGTACCAACACAGGATAACGCATCTAGAAGTGATTTTACTTATACAGCTCATTCAGTTGCCATCTCACGTTGTTTAAAAGTTAGAGCTGGGCACTGGTTTTGCTTCTTTGGCATTAGGAGTAAGCTACTTAGAAACTGACAACACTAAGAACTGAACCTCATCTCCTAAGTCCTGAAGATGCACATTTTGGTGGACACACCTAAGCTCCTGCCACCTTTCAACATGCTGAATGCATCATTTGCATCTTTGTGAAAGGAAACCAGCTACTAGAATCTACTAACAGAACTATAATGATGTATTTACCAACACTACTCTCAGAAATCTGCTGTGTGTCTATTAAGGACTATGAAAAGGTAACAGGAAAGCATCTCCATGCACTTTTTTTGGTCCAACTGCTCTCCATTCTGCTTGAAGACGTCCAGGTTTTAAGAGACAGATTCTAAACACTGCAACTGCTTGCAACTGTTACAGAAAATCAAGCAAAATGTTCTAATTATTGAATTACACAGCATTCAAGCTTTTCTTCCCTCGCTGTGACATAGTGGAATGGATGACTCACTTGAGAGTTTTTCAGATAAGACATCCAGAATGCACACTAATGAGCTTTTGAGCAGAACCAATCATAGCATCTACTTTCTTGATGGGAAAAAGACAACCAAACAAAAATCCATAAATGTCATCCTGTTTCAGAAAGGCCGTTTTTCACAAGAATCACACTTGACATCTTTCTCACCTTCCTGGTGTACCATATGCATTTGGCATGTACCAATCTTTCCCTCCCCTCTTGGCTCACTTTCTGTTTACACCGCGCACCAATCTAAACGGTGCATGCGGATAGTGACTGTCCAATCTAAGTCAGTCACTCCAGGATCCCTCCTAAAGCCATGATGTCATAACTATGGTGGATTTCACTACCCTTTTCGCATCGCAGCAGAGAAAAAAACCCTCCGGGGGAGAAGACGGGGGGGGAAGGCATTCCCACTTTCCCACTTCACCTTTTTCTTTGTCAAAATAGGGATAAGGAATAACAGGGTGAAGCTTCCAGAAACAGGGCCGAGCACCACTCGACTGAGCCCTGGGAGTTTCAAGATAGCTGGGGGATGAAGGGTGGCGGGGAGGGGGGAAGCCATTCCCTGCCGGTAAAGAAAGAGTCTGCGGCTCCTCTGGCTCCCCAGGGGAAAGCAGCTTGGTGAGCAAGGGAACACTCCTCTTGCGGAGAGAGGGAGAGGAGAGGGGGAGGAGAGAGCGAGGCCTGCGCAGCCCTCACCCCGACTCCCGGGGCCGAAGAGCGGCTCCAGCCTCCCTCAGGCGCGCGCCGGGGTGGGGGGGTGCAAGGGCGCCGCGTTGGCGCCCTGGCGACGTCGCCTCGCGCTCCGCCCTTCGCCGCCCGTCCCCTCTCTTCTGCCACCTTGCCAGGGGTGGGGTTTAGCCGATATTTACCACGTCGCCAGACTCTGGGGAGAAGCCTCTCAACCCTTCGCCCCTGAGTGTAGAAGCCTGTCCGTCACCTGGCTGACGCGTAGCCCTGAGGGTGCGCAGTGCCTCCGCTCCCCGACCCTCACGTTCGCAGGTCCGGCCGCAGCCCAAACGTGGCCGAAACCACGGAGCATGTGGCAGAGAGTTTGTTTCGAGCTGCACCCTTTGAGCGCCTTAGGCTGGCCGTTCTGGGATGAGTCACGGAATCCCACAATGACAAGGGCTTGGAAGGGATCTCGAAAGATCATGTAGTCCAACCCCCCAATGCCAGAGCAAAATCACCTAGAGTAGGTCGCAGAGAAGCATGTCCAGGTGGGTTTTGAATGCCTGCAGACAAGGAGACTCCACGACCTCTCTGGGCAGCCTGTTCCAGTGTCACCCTCAGCATCAAAAAAATCTCCCTCATGTTTACCCGGAATCTCCCACGCTCCAGCTTGCATGCGTTGTCCATTGTCCTAACATTGGACATCACTGAGAAGAGCCTGGCTCCATCCTCCTGACGCTCACCCTTTACATATTTATAAACATTAATGAGGTCACCCCTCATTAAAAGTGGACCATAAAATCCCACTGTGCTTGTTAAACGCCGCTACCTTCACTCACAGAAACCTGCTCATCCCTGAGCAGTTGTTGCCCTGGTAAGACTGTCTTTCCAGGCATCCACTGCTATCCCCCTGCCCACCTGCTTTACATTCCACCAAAGACAGAAAAACATGAATCTGAAACTGATTTCCTGAGTTTTCTCGATTAAAGGTGTAAGAATGGACTCCTAACAGTTCCTCAGAGCTGCTGGAACCAGACCTTCTGATACTGCAGGATATTTGAGATTTCTGCTGCCTTTCTTTGTTTGTAAGTCAAGCTACACATGCTAGTGCATATGGCAGAAGCACCTATATAGAGCTATCTAAAGCACAACCATAGTTACTTGCTTCCTGGAGTTGAAGATGCCTTCTGAAAAGACACCTTTTTCTTTTCATGTCTTGAAAAGTAAGACTTCCAAATGGTGATTTTTGCTGGGGCAAGAAAAAAGTCATAGGAGTTTTATTTTTGTAGTATTTGTCTTTGCTTAGAGCTTTGTCTCTGCTTAAAGGAGTGTAATAACAGGTGTTACACTGAGATATAGGTGAAAAAAGCTGAATATGATACATGGTTTTAATTCTAACTATTTTGAGAAGGAAGCTCAGAAGACTTCTTTGATAATTATTAGGAAATATTCAGAAATAATTTGTACATTTTCAATGCAAAAAAAAAGTATAATTGCTTCACTTTAAAAAATACAGAAGAGATCTGAAAAATGGGGCTTTTCCATCCATTATGCTCTCTTGTACTTTGTACTGATGATTCAGTCCTTCTCCAATCCATTTCTTTATCAATGCAGTGTTTCCAAAGCTTTAGCAATGGAGAATTTAACGATCCTTAAAGCCCACGTATCACTAGGAATACCGAAGTCCACTACGTTATTAAGATAAATATATTCCACGTGTAGATAAGAGCTGAACTGTTGTTCCTGTAACAATTAAGCCTATAACCCGAAAAAGATCATTTTGCTTTGTGAAAATAAAATCCATAAAATGTATAATTTTCTGTGGTGGTTTTTTTTCATACTGAATAATGTTTTCTGCTAGGTGAGATGTGCTCAGTGTTGGCTGTACCAACATTTTATGACAGGATGTTTAATTTAATTAGTAAAAAATCAACACTTCCAATTAAATGCTTGTGGTTTTTGCTTGGAGGTTGTTTTTTTGTGGGGTTGTTGTGAGGTTTTTTGGTTGTTATAATATGGAGATGATATATTTATTAATTTTTGAAAAGAGCTGTGTTCAAACTTGAATAGTGCTGAAACCTATTCCCTTCTCCTTCTCAAGAACTCACCACAGTGCGCTGTACTATTTTGCTTGGAGTCACAAAGTGGGAAAAGCTGCTTATACTTCACACGCTGGTTATGCTCAAGCCATCGAGGTACTCTCCTCTTACTTCTCACTTCAACATCCAGAAACTCTTATTCACTCTCCCTTTGGCATTGCTTTCAGCCTTTTTATACTGAATAATATTAATAAAAGGTGGACGGAGAAGGGGGTAGGGTAATACTTACTTATAGTCTAAGTTTAGAAACCAAACTTAGCACTTAGGTCAAGGGAACCCTCCTCCAAGATCTCCATAAAGCCCAAGGACTTTGGAGACAGAGAGAAAGGTGCAGCTCAAAGTAGGTTCAGAGCAGGGTGCAAAGTGGAGCACTCCAGCTGCTATTCTGGCAACACCCATCCGCCTACAAATGCAAACACGCTTCCTATCTCAGGCTAATGATGGGGGTGATGTGAATAGGACCTATGTCACGTATTTGTAAAGAGTTTCTTTCCTAGCCTGTTTCTTCAAGCATCTTTTTTTGTTTCATTGTCTCATGTGAGTACCAAATATTTTATCTAAATTTACCATTGACAAAAGTTTTAACTGGGAAATTCAAAAGACCATTGTAAGATAGAGATTTTCTTCTCTGAGGACCAAGCCAACATATTATAGAAGCAGTAACTAGGATTTTGACCCAGAGCCAACAAAACCCTGCTGTTTGTTGATTTACCTTTTGGTTTCTAATTAAGTTATCTTGTTACAAAAACCATAGGAGAGAGCTACAGTATATAGGCCAGTTCAACAGGCTCAAAAAATGAGAAGAGCATAAACAGAGCAACTTCTATATATCTGGACTGTAGCATAAAACTATAATAACCTCAACTCCTTTTTCCTCAATGACATGCAGTATGGGTGGTATCAAGATGATCTAGCACTGCATTGCTGCTTAACAATCGCTCAGTCTTGCCAGCGCACAATCCTGATTTTAGCTCTTGGTAGTCTTGGCTTATGATCTGGTTTTTGAGCTACCTGCAGTTGGAGTAGTATGACCATCGTTCAAGATACCTGTGAGATCTAGTTAAAGCAAAACATGAAAAATGCAGGATTATATTTCACATATTTACAGGTTCCTAACACCAGTTAGTGAAGGCAGACAAGGAAATATTCTCTGAAAAACTCTGGGTTGATCTGAAAGTTTTCTACGAACCTTTTGCGGGCTGTGATTTTGAAACTTGATAAGTTTTTGAATGCAGATACAGTGGCACCCAGAAAACAGGAGACACTTGGAAGGCTTTTTTTCTTGAAGACTGGTGATCTGAAAGTGTGCAGAATACAAATCTGAAGTCCCTGTAGAGTAAATGAAAGTGTGGAGTTAATAATTTGCTGTTAAAATTGGAAAAGATTAGTCAATATTACTTGACTTGAAAAACAGACAGTAACCAATTTTCTAGTAACTACTAACAGTGACATTAATACCTTGAAATACCAGAGTTACTCTTGATAGGAAAATTATTTCATGTAACTATGGATTTGCGACAGTAGTTGCCTCATTTGCACATAATAATGGATTAGCTAGCATGTCTTAGGATCATATTAATACCCTCTGCTGGATAGGATGAAGGTAAGACCTGCTTGTCTGTGCTATAAGCATTAAATAATGTGGCTGGACTGTCCTATCAGCACTTCAGTCAGACACACAGGGAAGGAAGCAGGACTTCTAAATTTCTATACCTGTTCTTCTAAATTCTCATTTCAAGGATTGATCAGGAGTATGCTGGGCTAAATAATAACAATAATAATATCCATCCATCCATCAGTGTAGTAATAAACACTTCAGGACTTCTTGCACAGAGAGCTTGCAGGTCTCATCCCCGCTGGTGTACAGATTAGGGGGTTCTCGCCTATTTTCAACTAGCTATTTTGTAGAAAATATTCAATGGTGTGATAATGAAGGATCCATTACTACAAGTACTTCATGATTTGTATACCCTCTGTGAGTATAATGCGAAGAATCCATCCAGGCCATGGGAGAAAAAGAAGGAGGCGCTTTTCTGTAGGCTTTTATCTAGTATCATTGTGAAAGGTCTCAAGCCACGAAGTACTAGTTACTTCCCTGGGACTCTTTCGCACAGCTGATGCAGAAGATTTTTCCTGATATTCATTCTAAATGTAGTTTTATATACGATCTGGTATAAAAGAAGGCACACAAGCAGGAAGATTTTTTCATTGGAGCCCTTGAGTTAAAATCACACATTAATTTGCACAATAGGAAGAGTTTCATGTGTGACAGAACAAAAGCATAGCATCCCATTCTGAACAAAAATTCTGAATCCCTATAAATGTTTTCCAGCAAGTTCTCAGGCTATACCAAGCTGTAGAACAAACAAAGCCAACTTTTTCTTTTTCTTTTTGTTTTTTCATTAGCTCAATTATTAGTCTCAGAATTAGTAAATAATTTGCCTGGGTAGCATTCAAAATGCAGAACAGATAGCTGAAAATAGGACGTGTGTCTTCATGATTTATTAACATGAGGTAGCCTATTGTCCAGGTGATTCCAAGCTCTACCACAATAGAGATACTGCAAATCATCTTTTTGATAAATGAATTCTTTTTATTCCTAGAAACATACAGAAGAACTATTGGGGTTTTTTTCTTTATACCATTTGGTATCTTTTTGAGCTTTAAACTTTCTATTTATTTAGGGCTATATTGCAAAAATGTCTTATTCAGCTGAGTTGAGAACATGCATCTCCCCACATTTATTTGACATATTATCCAGAGAAAAAATCCAGAAAACGAAATTTAACCAAGTCCATTAGAATAATCTGTGTTTGAAGTATGTAGCTTGGATGTATCTTTCTTTAATGACAAAAGAAGTGAGGTTTACTAAGGCAACAAGAAGCATTGAAAATTAGCATGTTAGCTTTTATAAGCTTTTTAGAATGCTGATAACTTCAATCCAAATGTGCTTAGTTTTCAATATAAGAATAAACTGCCAGTGAATTTTGGATATCCAGTTTCTCTCAAGCCTGAGGGAAGACAGAGATAAGGTATTTTATTTGCTCAAAGCATGAAAATTGTACATACAAGGAATGAGGGAATGGTACAAAGGTTTGTTGAACAGATCACTTCTGTGGGATTAATAAAAATTAAAGCACTCCCCTTTAAAAAAATACAATGCACACTGAAGAGTTTGTAACACAGAGCCTGTGAAAATACATGGAATGTTGATGTAAAACTGAGAAAGTAAATCCACTTCAAAGCTGCTAGAGGAACTGGCCTGAAATCCAAATGTTCTGAGAGGTTCTTAATTCTCATTCAGCTGGACTCTCACTTACATGGATTTAAGTTAGAGATAACTTTCATAGAAGTCAAGCTGAGTGACACTGCAACCAAAAAAAAGCAGGCAAAACCTGAAGTGTTTTCAGTGACATACACTTGAACAAACTCTGACTCATTGCAACAATGGAATTCATTTTCTGACCACTTTGAATGTACATTTCCTTAAAAGATTATATCAAAAATCTGAGGTTATGACAAGAAAGTCTGAGTTGGTGACAAGAGACTGATAAATACATTTGCTGGAAGATGTGAGGAGTCCTATGCCATCTCACCTTGTCAAATTCTTCCTCCTCTTCCATATCACAGAGACACTGATCTGGATGAAGGTGATGATGTTAAACAGGAGTATGAGTGTTACTGGCAAGAAGAATGACCACCACATTGGCTTTTGCATACTGAAATTCTGATTTGGATCCAGTGCTGCAAGCCAGCAACTTTTAATGTATCGTAATAGAACTAAAGAGAGAAACCTGGTGGACAAAGGCTAACACAAAACCAGGGGCAACTTCAGGAGGACAGGGTTATCCTGCAATAATCTTTATTTGGCAATGAAAAATCAAAAAAAAAAAAAAAAAAGAAAGAGGTAATCTCAAATTAGAAGTTAACACTCCCTAAGTGAGTATTGTCAGATGGTCCTTGTGGAAGGGGGGTTTTGTTTATATTTCTGAAAGATGTCTACCTTTGTTCTGTATCTTCCACTATCGCCAAGGTACACTGTAAGGCTGATAGCCTGCTTTGATATGCAGCCACTCAGACGAATAATATACCAAAAACATAGGCAAAAGAGGGATATAGTTATGTTGGCCAGAAAAAATTTAAATAAACGAAAGGATTAAGTTTAGGTACTGAAATGCAGTTATTTATTTAAATGAAAGGTTTGAATTTCAGTTAGACTAAGAGCATTTACAGCTTCCATCTAAAGTAATAGAGGATCTTGCAGGAGGATTCAAGGCACGTGTGGATCCAGTATCCTAAATCCTTACTGAGGAGAAACTGTGATTTCCTATAGCGAATGTTTAGCTTGAGTGAAAAGGTTTGCGTTTTTTTAAGTACTTAGATTCACAAAATAGTAGACTAACCATAAATCTAGAATTGTATTAATAATAAGTCAGCACAAAAGGTGTGGGATAGCACGTGTAATATTACATGAACTTAACAATTCTTCCTGTCACTAGTCTAAAGCTTTTCCCTCTCTGTAAGTAGCTCCAACTGTTATTGCAACTACTGCAGCAGGGATTCCTAATTAATAGCAGAGACATTAGCAATTTATTGTTCAGTTGCGTAGGTGTGCCTCCCTTCTACACAAATAGCTTCTTACCTCCTAAAATCCATAAATTTTTTTGAGCTCTGTTTTATCTGCCTTGCACTATTCTAAGTGGCTTTCCTTTAGCCTCGAGAGATGACAGGACTGAGGGTTGTGAGCACTGTTTTTCCGAGGACAGCTCATATCCATGACTTGCAAGTTTTTGCTGTTAAAGAGCTTCAACACAGCTTCCAGAGACAACGCCTATGGTGATAGAGCAAACTCCTTCCTGTGCTGTAGCTGGCTCCCTCCTCACAGCTGTGCAATCCTACCCTCTCATTAGCAGTGCTGAAACTAATTTAAGAAAACCCTGCACCAAGCATCATGACATTTCATACCAGCTTGATGCAGAGTGTAACTTTTGCCTTCCAAGAAACGTGGCAATGTGGGCTTGCCTCCTTGATGCCTTTGATTCTCTTCCTGTCTTCCATATCTCCTGCCTACCTGTTTGCTAAGCAGCACGTCTCATGGGAAGGAGCCTCCCTCACAAGCTTTTATCTGGGAAATAAACATGCTTCCTAAAATCTGTTACTCCTTCAGCCTTAATAAAGATCTTTCAGACTGCCCAGTGTTTGCTGTGCTCTCACAGTAGATCTGAAAAGCAGTGAGTCAGAATCATGCTATTTCGAAAATGTGTCACTAGTCACAGGACACAGTGAAGAACCTCATGCTGTGCTATCACACAGCTATACATGGAGCACAGTGATGTGTGGCAAGACAGCTTTTGCTGAACATTTTCTGGCTTGCACATGCAGTCCAAATTTATAAAAGTTTTACAGGAATTGTCTCTACCTCCACTCAAATGCAAAACGTAATAATAAAAATATCAGGATCTAAACTTGCCTGGTAGATGCCATCAGAAACCACATAACCACTCTTGGGCTGAAAATGTCAGGGAATCTGGCGCTACCACTGTCATGCCAAGGGGAGCAGGCAATAACCCACCATGACTCCCTCCATACTTTTCACATCTCGCACCCAAACCTCAAAATCCCCTTCCCACTACCATTAGGTTTAGGGTCGAGAGAATCAGAGAGCCTACAGCTCCAGGGACACTGCCACTGCAAAACACATGCCAGCACTGCCCCAGCCTTGCTCCCTCCACACTTTTCGTATCTGGCCCCCATGGCATCCAAACCTCAAAATCCCCTTCTCATCACCATTAAGAGTAGGGTTGAGAGAACCACAGAACGTACAGCTCCAGAAACACTGGCCATGACATTGGCAGCCCCAGAGTCGCAACAGGGACTCTGGGGCTGCAAATAACAGGGAATCTGGTGCTGCCAATGTCGTGCCAAGGGGAGCAGGCAATGGCCCGCCATGACTCCCTCCACACTTTTCATATCTGGCACCCAAACCTCAAAATCCCTTTCCCACCACCATTGGGGTCAGGGTTGAGAGAACTAGAGAGTGTATACCTCTAGGGACATTGGTCATGACATTTGCAGCCCCGGAGTCCCTGGAAAAGGCAGGTATTCCTGTACACTGTCTTAGAAGAGTTTCTTGAATGAGGCTGAGATTTTTACTTTACCTAGTGGGCATCTGTCTGCATTCTTTAGTCTTCCAAGTAGTTCTCTTCCATCTCACAGTGTTGCTGAATGTACCCTTTTCTTATTAATGAATAATACTTAACAAATAATGTCAGCCACTCCTTGCTTTGGGATGTATGCAAGGCTTGGGCTGAGGTTATGAGGAATCTAAAGGAAGAATTTAAGTCCTGATATGTATTCACCATGTCTGAAAGATTTTTTACTTAGTTGACAGAACCAAATTCCTGAATGCCTTGATTACTTTGAAAATTTCTCCCGCACGCAACAGACCCATGTTGCTGTGCCAGTGAACAAGCAGTTTCGGTGCTGTATCAGGACAATAAAAACAAACTCCACTTATACCAGTGGTGTGAGCAATAACATGAGATTATTTATTAAATCACTTTGTACTAAATCAGAGAGACAGTGATTGTAATTGCTCTCTACACATCTGCTGTCTTTACAATTCTCCCTGAATGTACATGCATAAAATAAAGGGAAATACAAAAATAAATAAATATTACAAATATGGAAATACTGTTCTATGAAGACAGAGTAAAATGAAGCTCTGAAATCCTGGCACTGCTGAAGTCGGTGACCACAGATCCGTGATTTTACTGAGGGTGTGTTTTGTTTAGAGAAGCTGAAACAAATACTGAAAGAGTAACAAACGTCAGAGACATATAGTCATTCCTAAACAGTCTTGTTAGTACAAGAGGGCAATATATAGAACTTTATGGTAGCAGGCTTAATATTTACAAAGTGATTGCTTTTGATAAACATATAAACAAAGGAAGTCTTTAATGCAATATACGTTATTTACCCAGCGCAAGGCAGTGCCACAGCTAGCCCGGATCCAAAGCTACTCTGCTGTTTGTCTTGGGACACTTTAGGCTTTGGACATACACTCTAACAACCAGCTACAGCAGTGGAGGTGCAGAGCTGGAGGCTACCACAGTTGTGCAAGGCGAGTGAGTTGTGCCAGCCGTTACATGCTGCTGGGCTGCATAGGCAGGTGGACAAAACCATCACTTGTGTCAGAGGGAGCCAGGTCTCGCCAATAGGTTTGGCTTTCCAGCAGTCTGGGGACAATCAGCATGTCCCAATTTGCCAGCTCTGCCACAGGTCAGAAACAAGGATGTGGGGACATCATAAACTCCAGTCCCTTCTAGCTCAGTGTGTCTGTGCCCTTAGATTGGCATGCTGGCCTCACACCTGAAAGCAACCAAACAAATATAAACCCCTTCAATCTCTTCCCGTTCAAGAAAGGATGAGACTTTACCATCTGAACGGCAAAATTAACAATGTGATTGCACCTGCATCTCAAGAGCTGGTCTCTTCCTTTTGCATAGCCAGTGATGCTCCAGTCGTTGACAGTATAGGCCCAAAAGACACGGACATGATCACACCACTGCAGTTTGGATGTGTTGTACTATGGATTGAGATTGTAAGGAGAAAAAGTGGCTACAGAAACATTCCCCTACATTGGATAGTTTTAAGACTGAGCTTGACAGGATGCTGGGCTGTCTCATTTAAACTATATTTCTTCACCATAAAATATTGAACTAGATGATCCTTGAGGTCCCTTCCAATCTGGTATTTCATGGTTCTATGAACACCAAACTGCATGTACTTACAATCACCCTCTGAAAGGGGAGCTGACAGCTACTAAGGTATTTACAGGGTTTCCTGTAAATGTTATGAATGATATCAGTAAAGCATAATTTGCCATTTTGAACTTACTTTGTGTGCCTCTGTCAGTCAAGAAAGCCATTTCTGTGAATTATTCAGGTTATTACAGTTCAGGTGCACATTGACCAGGCATTACACAACTGCCAAATGATTTCTGCGTAAGGCAGACAACAGCTTTCAGACATTTGTAGCATTAAATTACTGCCAACCGGAGCTCAATCCACAGTGTAACAGGAAGCAAACAACAATAAATGCCATGAACCATCCCCTCCCCCCCTGCAGTACAGTGGTGCTTGTGCAGTAATAAATCAAAAAGCATGCAGTAATTTTTGAAAGACATACTTCTGCAGAGTACTGCAATTAGAGCTGTTTTTTAATAAGCAAAAAGCAGCTTGTTGTGCAAATAAGTAGTGAAAACAGTTATTCAAAGCACTAGGTAGTTCAATTAAAAATGAGCAATAAAAGCAGGATTTTAAAAAAATCAATTTTAAACTGGTTTCAGTGATTTCCTTAGGAGTTACAAGTTTCCCGGGTCACGTAACTGTATGGATCCATGATGATGATTACTGATCTATGATATGCATGCATTTGGGCTTAAACTCCTTGTTAAATATTGTAAGATGGAGTCAATTACTATTTTCTAGAGAAACCGTGCTAAACATGAGTACATATTATCTGAAAATTCAGTTTATTCGGGCAAATGGGCACACACAGAGCATTTCCTGCAAGAAATCAGTAACATCTCTAATCAGTTTTTGGGGGAGGAAGTCAAAGGAAAACACACAATGATTTTAACTGGAAGAAGGAGTTAAAAGATAGTATGAAAAACAAACACTCCCCATGATAGGTGTATTGAGTTATGCCAGTCATACTGACTTTTTCTTTCTTTCTTTCTTTCTGAGCCAGTTACATCAGGTGTTAAATACTAAAGTTGAAAAATGTTTTCTATGCCACGTTATCTAAATACCCTTCACTTATGTCACCTATATATCCCACAGACTCTCTCAACTCAAATCAAGGCAGTACACAAAAAACAAACAAACAAAAAACCAACAAAAAACCCCTCAGTCCTGAAGACAGGTGACAGAGCAAGGGCAGCCTCTGGTTCAAACTGAATATGCCATTTCTTACGGCGACTCACCTTGGGACTGAAGGCTATTTCAACATCACTGGTCCTTTCACCATCAATGTTGCCAGTGACAATTTGTTTAGAGAAACTACTGTGATTCTGATGAATCCTTGGCTGGAAAAGTTTGTCATTTTGATACAGGACAAAACCAACTCTTCCATTTTCTGATGAACCTTCCTGAGGGAAACAGAAATGTAGGTATGGATAGCAGATATCAGAGGAGCTGTGTCCTTGAAGAAGCCTACACTATTTTACTCATCCAGTATTTACAGCAGATTTTTATTTAGATCCTTATTTAGAATACATATCTAACATGTCTGGGGTTTTTATTGTCATTGCTGAGGGTGGAGGGCTATTTTGTTTATCTCTGCGAGATTTTTTTAACTCAGGTGAGAGGACTGAATTATTAATTTCCTTGTGGGCTTGAATACGAGTTATGTTCAGCATTATGATGTCTAAAAGCTCCACAAACTTCACCTTCATTATACTCTTGTGCTGTGATGTCTTACTGTTACTGTCACTGTACAGAGAGACTGAGGACAAGTCTGCTGGTTGCAGGTGCTCAGTCAGAAAATCGTGATTTTTAGAATGTTATAGAAATGCACAGATTTAAAGCTCAGCTTCTGCAGCAAATGAAGAAGAGGAAATACAAATCTATATTCTTTTTTTTTCTTTTTTTCCTAGGTGACACCAATTTATTCTCCTAGCACTGTAGAGTGTAAGTAATGGACATCTGGAAAAAAACCCTGTGTGACTGTACTATCAAAGACTGTCCCAGTATATAGGTGTGAGGATGTGTTTGTCCTCGCTGACAGTTGACAGCAATAGTAATTTTAGTTGTAATGGTTAATGTCTTTGGATTTCAGGCAAGGTATGTATGTGCTACATCTTGATCTTGATGTCTATAGAGGTATCGTCAAAGATTCATTACATTCTCTATTTTAGAAAACAGAAAAAAATGAAAAAGTTCCAAACACCAAAGCATTCTGACCATTACATGTATATGGGCATTAATCAATAAATAAAATTATACAACTCATTTGACGTGTTCATTTCTTACACCACCATATGACATCAACATGCATAAAAAAGAACATGATATTGTTTGTATTGGCTAAGGTGGGGTTTTTTTCCAGAGGAGATTTTTAATGAATATTCATTCAAAATTTCCCCAGTCACAGTTTTCAGTATGAGAAATAACTTACTGTTATTTATAATGTTGAACAGTATCTGAGCTTCAGTACTGAGCTCACTTATAAGCCCAGGGACATTTTCCTGTATTTCTAGTTTTGTTGACTGATAATACTCAAGTGCTGCAAAAATTAGCAGTGCATGCATTAGAATTTATGGTACATACCACCTTGTCCAGGTAGATCCACTAATACACACAGACTTGCTTCTCTGTGACAAAAACAGTATCATAGAGTAGCTTAATTTCAGTGGAGCAGACTGGATTGCAACGTGAGGCTGTGAGATGTTGCCAGTCAAAGAAAATTTCTCCATTGTTTTTGTGAGAATGGGAAAAAAAAGGACCATTATTTGTTAATATATGGCCACAGGTTCAGTTTCTGAGTTTCCTCTCTGATTTGGTTTTCTAGCAGGAACTGTTCTTCCATCCCCAACCCCATCCAAAGCAGAAAAATCCAGCCAAAATTGTTTATGTTAGTATAAATCTACTGAATCAATGAAATTGCATATTGGAGTTGAACACTAAAACTGTTTTGACTTGTCCGAGAACCACTTTCATTCTGAAACAGAAGGGAAAATGCAGTTTACTATATCTGAAAAAAATGGCAAAAGCTAAAAATACCTTGTTGTAACATTGAGAAGATTACTGTAGTTGAATTCTGTTTCATTGACATTCAAGAGCTGCCTCACTGCAGCCATTAATGCCACAGATTCCCGAGACAAGCAGTAAAAAGGGCAATGTTCAAACATGGTTTAAATAAGTCATCCCATGCGCTACGTAGTGGATTGGCAAAGTAAGGACACTTAATAAGCACTGCTCGAAAGTACATAGAACAGTGTAAACAAGGTACAGGATGCCATTGAAGAGAATACAAACTTTGTGCCAGTGAATTCAGAACTACCACACTTCCATTAATTTAGACGCTAAGGACTAAATTATTAACTTAAGCATCAAATGATGCTCATATTAGAATTCCAGATATATGCACGTCTGAAGAGCTGATAAGGAAAAAAATTGTACTGATCTGTGAGAATTGTCCCGGCAGTGATGCCACAAGTATGCACTCAAGGCCACTTAAATAAATGCTAAATGGCAAAATGAATGTGTTCGGTTGTGGTATCATGTACAGTTAAAAGGAAGAGTATTTCCTTCTGCTGGCAGAAGGGGGACTAAACTGATACCCCAAATATTAAACCACAAAGGCTTTATTTTAGTCCTAATAAATCTCACCTATGAGTCTTCTGAAACATTTGGCACTTTCAGAATCTGCACTGCAATGTTTGCAGCAGCAGAGATGTTCTGTAGTCAGTTGGTCTGGCACGGAGGTGAGGATTTGAGTGCTGCTTGCAATTAAAGAAACATGTCTGGAATTAGAAATTTCAGCCTGTTAGAAAAATGCCATTCAACAGAAAGAAAATGAGAAAAGGAAAAAAAGTCACCACTTTTCTAACATTCTCATATAAAATCAAAACATACACGTAATTGGTCACCTAAATGGCTTCTGTTCAAGCAAGCAGCATTTGCAAATTTTCCCTAGGGGATGATTTAATGGACTCACAGAATAGGTGGGTTAGAAGAGATCCCTGAAGGTCCCCTAGCCCAGCAGGGCTGGCTGAGACCAGGCTGCTTAGGGACTCACTTTGAATANTTAGGGACTCACTTTGAATATCCACAATGTTCCTCAGAAACCTCTTTGGTTTTCATCAGTCTCAAGGGGAAAAAGATTCACTTATCTAACTGGAATTTCCCATGTTGCCACTTGTCTCCATTGCCACTCATCCTAAAACTTCTCACCTTGAAGAAAGGCCCGACCCTATTGTTCTCCACACCTTACCATGAGGTAGCTGTAGACAGCAGCAGGACCTCTCTTTTGTCATGAGGTCATTGAGCTTCTGAGTCTATAAGCTTCTGTACACCTTTCACTATTTCTTAAATAACCAGAATGGGATTCTTTTTGAAAAACCATGAGAGGAACTTGAGAAATGTCATTCCGAATAACCATGCTTCTCAACACAGTGCTCCTAATCTGCACTGAGAACATTATCCTCACTTCAGTTCATTGTATATAGTGTCATCTTTGAATAAATGTGAGGAAGAAAAAGAAAATATCCTAGTGCTGGTGATCCTAGTAAGAATTGCTAGAAGCACTTGACTGGGTCCCGTTTGAGTCAGCACTTAATGGGTAGCGTATAGATGTCTATACTACCTTGAGAGTCTAAACACATAAAAAAAGATGAGGCACTAGCTGTATGTTATATGAAGGTATAGCTAGGTAATAATAAGACTTACAGAGATGGAAAATCTGCTAATCATCAGGACAATTTCCTTTGTAGGCTATGGGGACCAGCTAAACAGTGTATAAACTCATTACTTTTCTAATCCGATCAATGAATAGCTTAAATTAAGAGTTCAATAACAGAATTGTTCTCATTTTTTTTTATGTTGGGAAGCTACCTAAATCAAGATTAATTCAATCATGCAGCATTGAAGTGTTTATAAAGCTTGGAATGGTAGGAAAGAAAGGTGAATGTGTTGCAGAGGGAGGAAGGAAACTTGCATTTATAGTTACTGGAGATATTATTTGTCTTGAAAGCATTTGTGTGCACACCATGAGCAAACAGTACATCGTGAATGCCTATTTTCACTATTATTACTCTTGATTTCTTGCATGACCTTGTATTCGAAGTAAGTATTTGTATTTAAAAGGAATAAAATCCATTTAAACCTCCTCCCATGCCCTAGCTTTCCGTTTTGAGCCCCTCGCTGCTCTGGACTCACTAGATGGCAGCAGGGCATCACATCGCAGAACAAAACCCCAAATTACTTATGGCAGCAGAAGAACCATTTGTTGCAAACTTAGGTTGTATCTTATTAGCATTAGAAATAGCAACTACTAATATTGTATATTACTTATGAGAAGATTTGACATTCGAACTATTCAGTGGAGGCTATGTACTGGGAAAATATAATATTTACCTCAAGGGTTTACCATCAAAGGATCCAGACAGGTGAAGCATTGTGTTGAAGATACAATAGTCAAACAAAAATACATGATGAAAGGGAATTCTCATATTTGAAGGGATTGTAGCTGGTTTCTTTTTTTCTTTTTCTTTTTCTTTTTTAACTGGGACTGATGATAAAGAAATGAAGCACAGAAGGAGAATAAAAGCAGTTACTGTCTATAATGTGCTTAGCTGTGTTCAGCTCTCCATGTTTTATAGATATGGCAGGGCTAAGCCTTAAACCGAGGCTTAGAGGTTTATGGATTTTATCAGGAAGAGTTTGTTATTCATACAAGAGAGCTTGAATTTGAATTCTTGAGGGACAGAAGTGTTTTGTATGGTTTCAGCTGATCACAGTCTTTTAATCCTTCCTAAAGTGCCAGTGTCAGCATCACTTCATTCCCTTATGCCAATCTTCTTGAAATGCCTTCCACATTCTTGCCAATTCTGTACCCTGGGTAGATTTCACCTCCATTCAGAGGTGTTTGCTGTGAACTAGGAACCTGACTGAGAAAATTGCAGACCAGTTAAGAAATATGAAATGGGATGCTGCGTACAGGCAAAACTAAGCAAAATGAAATAATCACCATTAGAAATGCAGGCCATTTGCAAAGCAGGCATATGCCAAGAATGCCACTGAAAAAGGCTTTGGTTGTTCATTTGACTTTCTCCCAGGTTTTAAGAAATGTAACACATACATGCATCCTGAGGTTCAGGAAATCCTTCCATCTCTTACCACTTTTTTTTTTTTTTAAAAAAAATATATATATATTGGAATGATGCAGAATCTTAGATACTGCTTAAATAGTAATTTGAGACGACCTGTGTTGCTAGGGAGTCCAGATTTTTTTTACAATTCAGAATTATTGGGAGGTCTAAAGTAGGAGTTCTCCTTCACTGGAGCACATCCAGGTTGCTATTGAAGTGTTACCTGTAATTTTGTAAAAGCAGAAAGATACACATTTAGTACTGAAGCACTCACATGCACATGACCTCATTGGGAACTAACACCGTACTGTGGGTGTGACACCCTCTCCAGTGTTATTTTCTGTTTGCATGTAAAATATTTTTCTTTCAGTGTTACAAATTAACATCAATTATTTAACTAGTTATTGTTCTTCTTACGACGTGTATTTCATACTCATATACTCATTCTTGTCAGAGTGGTTGACATCATTAATGCCGTATTCAAATAGGTTTAGTTACACTAGAGCTGCAGAAATAAGTCTCTTAAACAGGAGGCACAGACATCGGCACTGAGCCATCAGAAAGACTTCTTATCATGTCCTGAAAAACATAGTTTGTATGTCATGAAAGAAATGCAAAGAGTACGTGGAGCAGCATTGCAACGCTCAGTCCTATACAAGGTCTCTGAAAGCTGAGACAGATCATGGAACCACAGTTAGTGGAAATTATCCTGAATCTTAGTGCTAAATGGTAGGATATAAATAGATCATTTTTCTATCAAAAGACTGTTCAGGAGCAGATATTAACTGACTTTCAAACCAGTCCCAGATAGACACAGATATGAATTGGCACACATACCTTAAATTCTTTGCATTTGGGGTAGAAAGCTGTGTGGGAAGGTTCACGCTCCTTCTGCCTGAGCTATGTTGTTCTGGCTTCAAACACCGTCCACTCATCTGATCTGATAATCCAACATCTTTGACAAACCTTACATTTAGTTTTGTGAAGTAAAAATGAAAGGAAAGAAACACATACCACTCACAGTATCAGGTTCGCATTTTTCTTTGGAGTTGTCATATTTACCCAATATAATCTGTCCAAAAGTAAGGGATTTTTATAATGCTTTCAGAAATATTCACTGTGCAAGTACTGGCTTCACAGAAATTAACTGTATAGAAGAAAAAAAAATGTATATCCAGATCAAGTATTTTTAATACAAGTATCAATTTTCTAAAATAAAATAGTATTGAGCTGATAGAAATTTTTAATCTTCTTCCTTAAAGGAAATAAAAGCAGTTGGGTAAATCTTGTCTAACTCATGCTGTTGAGCTGCTGCAAGTGGTATTTCTGAAGTCACTGAAACCCTAAAAGCCCGTACTTTTTGCCATATCTCCTATGTTCACTACCTTGGTCCTGCAAAATTTGTAAAAGATTATAAAGCTTCACTTCCAGAGTCTCATTACCCAGGCAGAAATCATATTTGGTAACCTAAGGCCACAGAATACAGCAGGAGGCAAAAGTACACATTTGCTTCAAATGAGGTTTAGAAAATTAACAGGGGATTGTCCTTTAGTGGCTGTGAACTATGATGGGTTGGATGCAGCTTCTGGTGCAGGAATTCACTGCCCCACTGCCTGCTGGAACGGGATGGCCACCCCAAACCCCATGCCCTGTCTAAGCACTGGGTACTGGCTATAACGGAAGGCAGGAAGAGGAGATCAGTGGACTTGTGACCTGACCCAGTATGGCAGCCTGTTGCATTCTCATGTCATACCATACTGCTATGACAACCCAGATTTATTTTGCAATGCTGCAAACAACAACAACAACAAAAACCTAGAGGGCACAGGCAGAAAATTTTTGCTTGGTCTTAGGACTTGCAACATCCTGGTTTTGTTAACATTTGCTAATTTGGACCACATTTCAGCTGGCTGTCTCTCATTATCAGGACTGAGTCAAGGAAGCATACTTATGGTTGGGATCACGAGGAGGTCTCAGGAGACCTGGAGTGTTGTGGCACAGGCTTCCTTGCCAAGTTACTTACCTTTCTGCGCATCTTGTTTTCTACAGGATCTGTTTCCCATGACAATGATATTTTCCTTCTATAGAAATGGTTATGAACATAAAAGGACACAGGCCTCCAAAGATTAGATCTGTCTTACAGAACCATACCTGAACCTCCCTTGCCAGGAGGTAATTAGCAGGGTGAGGTGTCTCAAAAGTGTGAGGTGTCTCAAAAGTGTGAGGTGGCAAGAATCATGGCATCTAGGCCAAACAGAGGCTGCGAAACATGTTGCAGTGGCACACTACCTTTCTAAGGGAAACATTTCTTTTCATGTTCACGTTCAGGCTCTCAAACTGCAAATTATGACTTCTGCACCTTACTTTACCTTCTGGTGCTACCAAGAACAGTTTGGATTCAATAGTCTTTACAACTTCCACTCAGTCAGCTGGAGGCTGCTATTAGCTCTGTCCTGTCACTGTTTAAGGGTTTCAGGGTAAAACCCCACAGTACAGAATTTGTTTTACCCCCCCTCTTCCTCCTTAGGGAAAAGATAGGCAGAGGAAGTAAGAGGTAAACAAAGGGGCTTGCATGGAATTGGAAGTTAAGAAAGTAATTTTAACAGAATATAGAAGGTATTAAGGAAAAAGGGATGTACAGAGAGATTGAGGGAAGGGGTATATACAGAGATATACAAAATCCAATCTCAGATGACACTGGATTTCCCCACAACACGTGGATGCAGGTCCAACCATTCTGAGAGCAACAGCCAGGCAGGAAGGTGAAAAAGGGGCCAGTGGGATGTCCTGTCCCCCTTAAGTAGAGGATAGGCAGGAAAGGGGAGGGAATAACATGACCAGGTGAATCTACAATAGTCACCTGTCCACTCCTTGCCCATCTGTTAACTCTTAAGCCGTAACAGCCCTCAGCCTTCTCTTCAACACAGCAAAGAACCCCAGCTCCCACAAATGGTCACTGTAGGCCTCCTGCCCTAGGCCCCTTATGATCCTCACAGCATCCTGCTGGACCCTTTCCAGCCTTTCCAAGTCTTTTTAGCCGGGGGTGCAAGAGGCGAAACTAAGCATGGAGTTCCTGTGGTGCCTCACCTTTGCCAGGAAAGGGAGGGTAATAGTATCTGTCAACCTGTCTCCCTCCACGTAGCACAAGTGCTTTACCTTATTTGCAATGAACATGTGCTGTTGGCTCGTATTGAACTTGGCATCCACTGTCACTCCCAGGTACACTCAAGCAGGGCTGCATCTCTGTCAGCAAGTTCCTGGTCTGTACCAATGTTCTTGGCATGGAGATCGGCATCAGCCAGGTCTTTCAGCAGTCTTGAATGAATCCTGCCTAGACCTATGGATTTGAATATTTTTGTGGTGATCCTGCCTTCTATCTGACATATGAAAGCCAGGAATAAGTTGCTACATCATGCATGAATACATATACATTCATACATGAGTACCTATTTAAGCTTTATTTTTTATCTTTGTAGTTATTAAAGCCTTGATCTGAAAGTGGTTGGGGCCAGTTTATATACATATCTATGCTACTTGGTATTGGATTTACAAAAGAGAGTCTACCTGAAATCAAATTGTTCGGTGCTTTTTTCCTCACTGATGCAAATCTCAGATTATTGACTTTGGTAGAATTGCTCCAGAATTTAAACAAAACACAAGGACAAAGAATACCAGGCCCCTCAGCATAATCTGTGGAGGAAAGTAATCATGACATAATGTACAAAAGGGATGAAATGTGAGTCAGGTGAAAAATTTCCATCACCATTGGAATGAAAGTAATTGGTTTACAAAAGTTGTCTACTCTACACGCCCCTCTCTCTCCTGCTGGCAATAAACCAGATTACCTCCTCTATTCCCCCAACACCCAACTGCACTTCCTTCAAGCTTCCCCAACACCTGTAGCACTATGTTTCCACACTGTGCCCCACTGTGCCTCGACAACACCCCCCCCCACACACACACATTGCTGTGTCCTACATTCATCTTTAGAATCCCAGTAGGTAAAATATACATCTTCATTGTGTGAGCTAGTAGAGAGGATACAAATGTCATGGGTAGTTTAGAGCTATGCATCTTAGTGCCTAGACTGGACTGACTGGCCACGTAGCCCCTACCTCCTCATTGCCTGCATAAGTCTCTTTCCCTTTTTCTCGATGAGGTATTTACAGGGTTGCTCTTCTGTACCCAACTAGTGACATGTGCAAAACTCATAGCATCTCAAGACCTTTAACACCTCTAAAATCTAGTGAATTTAGTTGAAACTGGTCATCAAGATAAAGTTGCAAGAAAGGTGGAACAACAGACAAATGGGAGGTATAAACATTCCTCAGGAAAACAGAGTAAATTTCAGATTTTGTGAATGCAATATTGTTGGTTATTATTTCAAGTTAATGATGCCTGGCCAAACATTCTTACCTGTTGCATTTTAACAACTACACTTATTAAACTGTATTTTAATATTTTAAAACTTCTATTTTACCATTAATTTAACTATTATTTTAACTGTATTTTGAAACTGTTATTTTAATAACTACCATCATTAAAATCTATTATTTAAGGAAATTCACAGCAAGTCAAAACCAAAATAACAGGATAGTGAATGTAGGGAATTACAGAGTCATCATAATGGTTTGTTTCCAGTGCTGAAATCCGAGCTACAATTATTTATTTAAGCAAACGTCTCTGAAAAATTTTGCCCAAATGTTCAATCCATCATGAAACCATCCAGCCTGTCATTGTCTGTTGGGAGTACTATCCATCCTGTCATAAGGGAAATGACATGGGAGACCTGAAGTTTTCCATCTACCTAGCAGTCTTCCCCAAGAGTATTTTCCTGGATAAGCTGCAGATCTTCCATCATCCTTCTGACCAAACACAGGAGGTCATTTGACAAAGGCACGTGATAGTGTGTCTGTGTATCACGCTGATCACAGTGTAGGTTCTTGTCTTGGAAAACATGAGATGAGGATCTTACCAGCTCTAGAGATACTGCAACTCAGTTGTCCAGTAGCATCCCAGCATTCTCTGGGAGCACCTGCAGTGCAGAGATGCTGTGTTGTGGCAGGGGGCATTGAAATGGGAGTCAACCAGGCAAGTGTTATGGCAGGCATAGGGAATTTGACTCATTCATGACCAGTGCCAGTGGGAACTGAGGATAGGCATTGTCCTGCAGGGAGATGAGCTGGATAGTGACCCTTAAACGCTGGCAAATCCAGATGCAGCAATACTGACCACTGAGATCCGAATCAGGTTTTCAAGTCACTGTGATTTTCAAGTAGAGGAATTCAAACAAAGGCCAACTTGGCTAGAAATAGGCCAGAGGCAGCTGAAGCTTGTAATGTCTTCCCCAGATATGTTTCTCATTTGAAAAAGTGACAAAAGTGGGTGAAGGATTGTAGGTGAAGGACATAGCCTCACCTAGCAAGAAGAACCATGTTGCTGCTTGCGGTTCTGATCTTGTTGAGCAGGTCTTGGTGAGGGGGAAGATTGGAGGCCTCCCAAAGCAGAGGGGTTCCCATAAGTGGCACCAGCTGCTCATACTGCCTGGCTTGTACTGACCTATCTCACAAAGACATCCTACCCACTGCTCTGGGTACACGCAGGCTCCATCCTAACACATGCCACAGTTGAGGCAGAAGCACAGAGGTACCATGGACTCTGTAGTGTCTGTGTAAATAAAGACTCAAGTTGTAAATATATTGATTAATATGTATGTGAAAACATATACGTATCTAATTTGATGAAGGAAAGAAACAAACATGATTTATTTGAATCTTCAGCTAAAAAATACATGAGTCACAGTCTCACACATGTACTCAGTCACTTGTCCCTCCTTGCCTCTGAAATGGATGGCTTGAATGTGGGGTCAAAGCTTTCAAATGTGAACTTTCATTCCCACAGCAATACAGGTGGGAAGAGTTTTGTGCAGCTGCTGGACAAGCAGCAGTGGTGGTGTGGGCCCTCGAGCTGCCAAAAGCTCAAGCTGTTGAACTTGTGAAAAGCCCAAATTACTTCTGCAGCATTTCACAGGAGCAAGAAGGCAAAACAGGACCACAGATTCCCAGTGCTGAGGGACCCGGAACAGTAACAAGGACATAGATAGTCATACATCCAAGAATCTGACTGAGATACTCTAATTTAAGACAGGCATTGTAGATTAAACAGATTAAAACCCTTGTCCCAATCTCAGCCATATACTCTATCCACACTCCAGGATGGATGACAATTTTTATTCTGTCTTTTGGCAGAAATAGTAGGTTTTGTTCAAAGTAGTCATTCCACAGGCTACCGCAGCTTCAGGAAACAAAAAAAAGCATGCTATAAGCAATAGCAGAGAAATTGCAGATCTTAGAAATTTCCGAGTGTACCATGATATTTGCTGTGTTTGGAAAGCTCTAAGATGTTCTCTGCAGCTGAAATTTCAACAGGGAGGGGACTGATGGAGCTCAGGCTCAGAAAGATGGGTCTAAGACCCTGGGTGATCTCCACAGACCAAGGCTTCCTCACAGTCAGTCACACCTGGTCCCTAAGTAACAATGGAGTTGGAATCCCTTCCCATGAGTTCATGGTGGAAATTGCACACCTGTGCACTGGGTGTGCAGTGTATGTCTGGAAATAATGCAGAAATCTGGAGCTGAGAAGTGCCATTTGAGCTGACATTTTAGTGCCTATGTTTTGAAACACTGACAAATAGGAGTGATGCCAAAAAATTCAAAAGTAAACAGTGCTGTCAGGAATACGTGTGCTATTGTGTATTTTTAATGTTCTCACTGAACTAAAAAGATTGCCTAACTTCTTACTCTTTAACGGGATTCATGTAAGTGGAAGATTATTGCAAAGTATAGGGGCTGTGCCACGTGGCGGGGGTAATTCAGTTCTTGGCAATCATCGCTCAGCTTTTGCTCATGTTGTTGCTATTTAGCATTTGTGTTTCAGGCTGCCTCAGCTACATTACAGCCAGATGTGTATGATGACAGTGGAATAACATCTATGTGTCACTAGGTAATGTCTCCACTAGCCATCAGCTTTTCAAAACACATTGTCTCTCTGTTGGAAATCTTACAGAAAGGAAAGGAAATTCAGCAGATCTCCAGCAATTGAGATCTATGTGGCCCAAACTAAGCTGCCGCAGAGTACAGCTGTATCTGGGGGACCTGAGTGCGTGATTGCACGGCTGTTGCCCCACTGCCCAGGAACACTGACTCATCTGCAAGGTACATGCATGCACATAGCACGTGAGGCTATGTGGCAGAGAACTGACACCAGGGGCCAGCCACTTGCTTTGGATTAGAAGCCTGGGGACCCACAAAATACTGAGGAACCTGCAACACAGCTCCAAGCCTTCGTCTTGCTTGGTAAACGCATGCCCAAAGCAGCTGGGCAGAAGGTGGTGATGCAGCAGGGTAATCTGACACAGAGGATCTGCAAACCAGGGGAGGAGCAACACTATCCTGCAAATGCACAGCCCTTGGGTTGCCCACCAAGGAGCAGGGCAGGAGAACAGTTGAGGCAGCCTTGGGTGGGAGCAGTGGCAATGGCACTTTCACAACTAGACTAGAGTGTCGGGGTCTTATTTTGGCACCGTTAGTCACAGGCTGCAAAATAAGTGTAAGGAAAGGGAAAGGTGAAGAGAAAGATGGGGCTGATATTCCTTTGAAAGCAGTAAAACAGAAAGGCATGAAGTTGTGGGGTTAAAAGTGCAGTGTTTACCCTGGTGATGCAGATAAAGCTACTGCACAGCCCATGCAGTAAAGAGCAGGTGCCAGCAAACACCATCAGCCTTACCTTTGCCTGAAAAGAGTCCCTCTGTGACAGCAAAATGATACTTGTGGGATCTGCATGTGATTAGGAAGAGTATCTTGATTTTACATGGCATTCTTCATTAGTGAGAAAAGGAGGTTGGTTCGGTTTTTTTAATTGCTAAAGCACTTCCATTTCAGTTTTAGAAACAGGGCTCAAAAAACTGATGTGAGATACCAAGGATGTACAGAAATCCAGTAAAAAAAAAAAGAGTTCAAGTCTCTTGGGATGTGGCCCAGTGGCCTAGTCACAAGATACTATTGCTAGATATTCCTGTTTCTTTAACACCTTGCAGATTATTAAGATGTTTTTCCTCTTACCAAGAAAAAAGATAAATAAGATCAGGTATGCATTTAATCTCCATGGTGACAATCTGCAAAATATTCATAAAAATGCTCATATTCACAAAATCAATACAGAAAATAATAGAAATCTAATTCTTAGTGATCAAAACACTCTGTAATGAGGAAAGCACCTAACAACACAGGAAAGACTGAAGAAATGCTGAAATAATTAAAATTTACATTTACAAATGGAAGCTCCAAAATTGTTAATATGCTTCTTCAGGTAGCAAAATGTCTTAACAATCTGCTAGCAGAAGTTTTAGTTAAAGAGACTGTGCCACCACACCAGTGACCAGTACTGGGACAAACCTCCAGGCAGGACAGGGCTGTTTGCTGTCCCTCAGTTGCAGCTCTGTCTGTCTGGGGATCTGCCTGCATTTCTGCAGTAGCCGTTGGGTTATGAGGGTGCCTCTTCTCCTAGATCTTTCCTCTCTCTGTGTTATTGTCGTTAGCAGTGGAAACAGAGAAGGGAAAAGATCCTCAGTGATGGGATCAGCACAGGGACATGAGGAGGGCACAGGGAACTGGCACACAGCTGACGGATGGGAAGGAGTCTGAGGGTGGGAGTAAACAGCCGTCTCACTGATACAAAGGGGATGTCTGAGCCTCTTCACTCAATAAAATGCCAAACCGCAAATCCCTCTCAAGGGTGTTGCACAGGCACTGGCAGCCTTCCTTCATCAGAGGGGCAGAATTGGGTCTCTGTGGGGCAGGGCAGCAGAGGTGCGCCCTTTGCCCAGCAAGAGCAGTCATGGGTGGAGGCTGGGTTGTACAGCTCCAAGGCTGGCCCCAATGTGAATCCCACTGTCCAGCCATCTTGTGGGCTAGGAAGCACTTGCAGAGTCATCCAGAGAAGCTCTGCTAGCCTGATAACTGCACGACTAAGCTATCTTGCTGCTGTTGAACTGTGAACAACTGCAATGCAAGCCCTTACCCTACTCACAAAGAACGCTTAGTAGTTTGTATGTGTTAATTACTTCACAGCTTCTTGCCATAAGCAGTTAAATGTTTGCTTTCCTGGGATTGGAAGGGCTAAGAGTTTAAAACTGGGTCAAAGAGACACACAGGAAGATTCCTGTCTGTGCACAGAACTTGTACAGAGCAAAGCAGAACCAAGCGTGATTCAGATAGGCTGGGTCTTGCAGATGGCAAAACTGAGTCACAGAACAGTTTGGCAATGTTACATTAAACTACATCTAATATAGCACCAAGTCTGAGGTTTATAGTAGATTAAAAGAATATCCAGCTTCTGAATCACAGATCTGGGTCACTTGCTAGTAGAAATGCTGCTAGATAATGGCAAGGACTTTGCATACTTGCAGAAATTTTTAAATGACAAAGTTGGAATGAAGTAAGAATTCTTGTGGTTACTGACATTGCCATTTCTGTTCGATGGAAACAACATCCCTGCTTCGTTCCTTTACATAGCTGACATCATCATGGAGATCTTTGAGCAGCATGTTGTGTTTAGACACATAAAATACTGCAAGTCCAAAACCTTGGGTTGAAAGCCCAGGTTTACAAATGGAAGACAGTTTGTCAACTGAGACGTGGAAGAAGGATTGTGAGCAAAAAAGATTGGGAACTTCTAACTTCACCTGAATATTTTACATACACCTTAAAGAAAAATAAATAGCATAAAGAACCAGATGGCAAAACTGAAACAAATTGATAAATACTACCTAAAGGATAGTATTACTTTTATTTATGAAAATATTAAACCATGTTTATATGATAATCAAACTGAAATAAAACATTATTACTTGCAAATTTGTATATGTGATGCAGTTGTGGGGAGATAAAACCATTCTTGAGTGACTAGATATATTTCTTCTGCTTTCCTTCATTTCTTTTAACCCTTAATTAGAACCAGATGTTTCTTATTTCCTTTTCTTTTGTTTTTAAGACTGAATAGAGTGTGGTGCCGGGAATAAACACCATCTTTGACCCTTTATTTATTTTATTTTATTTAATGTGTCAACTGCATCTGGCTGAGTCGGAGTCACAAACCAGTGAAATTCCAGCAAAGCAGTGTAAGCTTTCACCCCTGCTGTCATTCCCATCGAGAACAGGGAATCAGTGTTACTGCTTCTTCTGGGATTGCCACACAGGAGCCACAAAAATCCTGGAGCATGTCTAAGAACCTTGGTAAATAACTCTGGAGGCAGACTGGAAAACTATATACCATGAATGCAGCTTCCCCTCCTGTAGTCTTAGAGTGCTGGGAGTAATTTCTAGTTGCCTAATTGCTATACAGTTGTGTAGAATTGCAGTCTATTTTCCATTTGTTCTTCCTCCTCCTCAGGGAGGCAATGGCTGGTAACCACAGTATGCAGACATAACCATTTCTGCTCCAATTTTATGCCTTTACAGTGACATGGACCTCTTTGGTACCATTCCCTGCAGAATTGTCATTCAGTGGCAGTTGTCTATATGCAAGAGCTTTCTTTCTGAATCAACTTGCAAAGTATGCTGTAATATTTATAATTATGTTTTTCAACTGGTTCTTTAATGTGTTTTTCTAGGAAGTGTATCAAATGCAGAAATCCATGAGCTGCAAAAAATTACGTAACAAGGTGTTAGAAATTACCGTACCAAAAAAGTCATCTGAGGACAGGTTATGACTTATTTGACAAATATTAGGCTTTTTACTCCCACATATTTTGAACAAGCACATATTTTACCTAGAACAGATTTTAAAGGCAAGTTCCCAGCAGTTTTCCAGTTGTCTTTCTCCCTTTTAACAGATGTGCTGTTGCTGTGCAGTCCTTGGGAGTCAGGCTTTCTTCCACTACTGCACATGTTAAAGCGCTTTTTGGATAAAAAACTGTTCTGTTTTCTTCCACTGATTTCTGTACCAGTAACCCCTATCCCAACTACTGTAGCTGAGAGGAACTGAACTATGTGGGTAGAGGACATGAAGGTACCAGATGTAACTATTTTTTTCTGGTGCTTCAGTTTTAAGGATGAATGAACCTGTAGGATTGAAATTCCTTGCTGCCAAATTTACTCTTAGTTCAAGCTAGGTTTAGATACAAGGAAAAAATAGAATGTAGAACAAACATCACACATTAAGGTTTACAGAGACACAGATAATGTAAATGACAGAAAGACATATTTAACCCATTTATCCTCATGATAAATCTTTAATGAGTTCCTTCCTTCCTGTCACCTTACCCATGTGAGTGTCTCTATTGGTGATACCAAAGGAATAGACGTCTACAGCACAACCCTTCCATGCTACAGGTATTTTGAGGCTCTAGTTTTGTCCCAGAAATGCAGATGGCCATTAGTGCTCAGAGCACAAAAGGAGCAGTGCTGAAGAGCACCATCAAACTTCATTTACTGTGAAGGGAGTCCAGCTCCCACGCTCTGATTCCTCTCCATGGTGCAAACCTTTGTGCTGAAGTTAGGATGAGCAGATGAGTCTCTTGATCCAGACTAAATGCTAGTGTAGGTGTAACCAGTAGTGTGGTCAGGGACCCAGGAACTGCAAGAGCAGCCTTGCCTTTAAGCTGCCGGCTCGAAGATGCTCTTTTTCCCCCAGAGCATCTTGCCTCCTGGTTGTCCAGGGAGTGGTTTCTGCCTCCTTTCCTTTGGGGTACTGATTCCTTTGCAGCCTATTATCAACATTGAGCATGCTCTCTTCGGGTCAGGCAATGCCATCCCAAGACCAGGCTCCCCACACATGCATGGCTGATGCCCTTCATGCCTCACCCAACACCAATGCAACTGTGAGGTTTCAAGTCATCCTCAGGGTTGGAAACACCTTCTCATTGAGAGCCAAGCTTCTGCCACCCTCTGAAACTGGTCTTACACAGAACCAATGCCAAAAAGTGCGTTTTACACAATTGCCCGAGTGGATTGGAGCATGCAGCTTGTCGCTGGCTTTTCCTTGAGGTTGACCATGTGAGTAAGGAGTCACACTGGTGATGTGGTTGGAGGTAGCTGACCCCAGCCCCGAGCCCAGGGAATATTGTGACATCAGTACATTTGATTTTCTAGTGCAAACTCTTTGATTCCCTAATTGTTTTATTTAAGGCTACTTCTAGATTTTTAAAGTTTCTGACTGGTAGTTTTCAGAAGTCTTGTGCAAATTTTTCAGATTTGTGAACAATCAGATGAAATGGGAAATTAGGAAGTGCTGACTTTCTCTCCCTCACTTGGTTCTGGAGAAACTTAAAAGTTTTCTTACATGTAGGTAAGTGCATCCCACCCAAAGTTCTCCATAGCTGACAAAACACCCCACTCTGTCGAATATGTAGCAAAGTGGCATCAAATCCATGGTATTATGAAAGCCCAGACACGTGACTGTAACTTTTAATGAATAATCAATTTATCCCCAAAGTACAGTCTGAGAGTGGACAAAACCATTTGCTGCCTTTTGTCAGATATGGTCCCTAGTTTTAATTTTAGAAATTGGTGAAAAATACGGGGAGGGTAAAATTTGTAATTGCCAACATTTCTTCAAGTATATCAGTTTTTTCTTTCAGAATGCATTTTCATCTTACAGCAGAAAAAGGGTTTGTTTTTTTTTTATTTAAAGGAAAAGGGGCGCAAAGTCAAATAAAATCCTAAATATTTTGGTTATTATGCTTGTGAAAACAGAAAGATCCCGTTCATGCAGTTCTGTTTACTTGACTTGCTGGCTGCTCCATCCTGTATGACACAGGAAACCAGATCCAAATCCAGGACCTCCTTTTTACATAGCTTTTGACTTCTGCGGATCTGTGAAGCTTTACTGCCCAGGCCTCAAAAAGAGTTGCTTTCACCTATGTTGTAAATGATGATTAAATAGTAGAATGAAGCGAATTTGACAAAGAAGCACTGGCCTTTCCTGAGTTCAGTGGCAACTCATTCAAATGTCTAGGTAGGCTATGGGAGTAATATGTCTATTCCAGCCCATCCTGCCCCATAAAAACAAGACAGACATCTTACATGAATAAATCAATTTTATTTAAATAAAATTACAGGCATATCTTGTCTATTATAAAATACCATATATTTTTTCAAAGGCACGAATATTGAACAATAATTTAAATTTTCATGAGAGCAGCTACATTTTCTGAGTGGTGTTTGTAAACTTGTCAGACTTCCTTCCTCTTAGTCAACTCAAGCAAAATCCATTGCTAGTGACATGCCAAAGGTTGTACCTTTTTTATCGTAATAGGTACCTTACTGTTCCTGGGCATCTCTTTTTTAACAATGCTTGAGAAGAACAGGTCAGGTGTTCCGCACAGCAAAAATCCACCCTAAAATGGAGTGTTTCTTTCCTTTGTGGCACCAAAAATATATCAGGCACAAAACTCCACTATGACACTCGCTTTGTTTTACTGTAAGTATTAAAAATTGAGTCCAAGAGACCATTTTTTCTTTCAGGCTTCATGATATGTTTTCCTTACATTTTTTCAAGCTTAATAATGCAATTCCACCTTTTCTTACACAAAGACAGTTTTTGTAAGAAGCCTACCCTACAGTTCTGTGTCACAGACTGCATTAGCCTCCAGGCTGTGCTTCTTTAAAGGCATCTTTTATAAGCATGGTTGTACCAAAAACAGGGGATATGTCTGATGGGTTTATTCATACAGTTCCCCGGTCGTTTAAGGGAGATGCACAGCAGGGAGACAGAAGAACATACAGGTGATACCTCTCAGCAGGCTGAGTCCTGCTTGGGTTTTCAACCAAAAAACCACACAAACCTACAGCCACTGCTGGTCTAATGCCCAGGCATAGATAAGGACAAAGCCAGAGCCACCAGGCTGAGGTGGTCACAGGAGGAACCGCAGCAGGCAGCCATTCTTCTGGACATTGTATTCAAATACTGGCACTTTTTGTTTTGAAAAAGCAGGTTTTTCAAAAGAGAGTTTGCTTAGCACCTTCCACATTCACAGCTCGCTCAGGTTATTGAATAACATGAGGCATATAAAACTGATTTTGACTTATCACAACAAGCTTTTTTAATAATCCCCAAGTTCTTTTTGTTATTTTACCATCATCTTTGCTGCTCAGCACTGCAGAAGCTTTATATTCCAACCACGCTAACAGGGAAAAAATTCTGCCCCTTAAAAACAATCCCAGCAATTTAGGGATAAGAGCAATGTGGTGCAATGAAGCTAAGATTACAGGTTGGACACACTGTGTTTTACCAATATATCACTGCTGCATTTAACAGGCAAACTCCTCAGCAAGGCTGTGGATCTTCCTTCTGGCTCATGCTAACAGAAAATCTGGTTTTAATGGAACCACAGTAATGAAACTCAAGTCTTAGATTTGCAGAGCAGAGTAAATATCAATTAATTCAGAGTTTACAGTGAGACAACTGTAAAGCTGTGACACGGAGCTACAAAAATGCCATACCAGTACCTAGCTTACAATAATGTCCTGAGATAGGCTTCATTAAAATTTGCAAAAATCTCCAAGACCCTTCAGAGAAAGGCATTGAAGATGGGCAAACAATTATTAAGAAAAGCAGTGATCTTTGGCTAGCATTCTGCAGTCTCCCATTTGTAAATGTAGAAATGCCTGTAAGCTTTGCTTTCCAAAGTAGATTCGTCTGGACAATCTGACACATTGTTACAAGTGTCATTTGACAATACTTGGCAAAGACCTAAAATAATTTTAAAAGTTACAAACTGAAGTCTTCTAAGAAGACATATGAAAGCTCAGCCAGTTTATCATGCTTTTCTTCCTGCTTAGGTTATCCCTTTAGTTTAGAGATACAGCACCTTAATATTTGTACAGTATTCAATATATTTATTAAGAAAAGCAATGAAGAAATGTGCATTGTTCCTGCCTATGAGAAGCAAAGTACTTTCTGAAGATCTCCTTCAGAATAAACAACATCACTAATTTTGGAAAGGCATTGATAACCCTTGCGGTCTAAAATTCAGCATTAACAGCATGTGCAGCTAAGGAAGGTGCTCCTTGAAAAGGAGTTGATTAAAGATAGATCTTAAAAATTAAGTGAATGTTTATGTTGTAATTAAGGTAAAATAGCTTTAGAAAAAGCCTTTAATTTATTTATTTATTATGAGTCTTGGGATCCCTTTGAACTACAAACTCTTTTGTTACCTATCTTTTTAAGCAATCACCTAGTAATCTTATGCTACTTATTTTTCTCGTTCTCAATGAAAAAATATAAGGGAAACTCAGAAGTGGAGGGACCAGATCCTACAGCTCTTGTTTATTTATCAGAGACCAGCTCTACTTTCCTTTTGAAGCGTCTGGAAATATTTCAATAATAGAAGAAACAGACTTCTGCAGCACCAAACCTGATGAACTGACACTATTTTAACAGAATTTCTTGTCCTGTACTAGCCCGTTTCTGAAAATAATTAGAAAATAATATTTTTAGAAGAAGTTCTAAAGGGAACAGTCTGTTTTCCATGGCAGCACCTTACGGTGGATATGTCAAATGGCCCATGGCCACCAGTATACATCCCACGCTTAGTCCTCTGGAAAAGAAAGTGTAGGTGCTGCTGTGGCACAAGCTGCCCATGCCAGTCTTTCAAAAGCCCTATTCAGAGCCAGAGTGATGCTTCTAAAGTATGCCACTTAGGGGCAGTGTACTTATATATGACATCATTTTCTGATGTCTTTTACCACATGTTAGTTATTTCTGTTCTGTTCAGGTTGGAGCTCATCCCAAACTGCACTGAGTGCTGGGGGGAGCAGTTTGCTTTTCACCAGATCAAGACTTCAGTTTTGGTAGAGAAAATAAATACAATTAAAAACAATGTTGTTTTTTAATTCACTCACTGCTCTGGGTGGCTGGGCATGGATCACCTATGAAGGCAACCTCTGCCCTCCTGCAGCTCACTATGCAGCGCTGTGCAGGCTGCCTGGCACTTGTGGCAGTGACACAGGGAAAAGAATTCAAATCCATGTCATCCTGCCCACAGATCAGCGTTGCCCACTCCTTATCAAGACAGTCATCTGTCTACTATGAATCCTGAAAAAATCCATCAAATTCTACCAAAGGAAATGAATTTAGGAAAGAAACTGGCTTTGTGGCTGGGCACTGCCCCACTGAACACCCCTCAGCCTTTCTGGAAAAGAAGTTGCTCCAGGCACTGAGGGAAAGCAGAGTCCCTTCGCTGCCTTTCCACGTCAAATTATAGCAAAGAGGCAGGACTATATAGACACAAGAATGAATAACTGCAGTGGCTTTTGATCATCATACATCTCTTTGGTCCTCCTATCAAGCAGGAGTCTCTCCAGGAATGAACACACTACACACTCTTCAAGAAACTGCTGAATGGGTTTACAGTGAGTAGTTCTTTCCATTTAACATAAAGCCACAAGCAGAGACACAAAGGTGTTACGCAAGACAGCTGCAAGACTCTGATTTTTTTTTGTCTTGTTCTACTGTTTTCCAGGGCTGCACAGTTATTTATGCACAGTTTCTCGCAGAGCAATAAGAACACTTATTGGACACTCTAATTATGGAAATTTAGGTCTGCTTAGCAGCAGCTGGAAAACATTTTGCTTAGCTTTTAACCAGGCAAACACACAGATTTCATCATGCCACTTCATCCAGTCCAGCTCTGTCTAATATTAGTCTGGTTTTCTTTGAATCATGTGATGAGCAAGGTACTAGTGCAACCACTACAAATCGATACCAAGCTTACTCTCCACGAATGTAACTGTGTAGATGTAGACAGTACTTGAGAGACGATATTTGCATACCAAGTTGTAGTAAAGAATGAATAAGATGGCAAACAGATCTAGAAATGAGGTACCGATTAGCCTATGGTAGAGCGAGTAAACTAGTCAAGCCATACTCATACTAAATTTCATCTTCTGACTCCTGATCTCGTTCAGATGTTTTCAGTAATCCCATTTCCATGGACTGAGACTGTTTAACCTTGGAACGAACCGCCCTAGAAACAACAACAAAAAAGAGTTGACAATAGTAACTCAAAGGCTAATCTGGCCATTTTTACATGGTAAAAAAAAAAAGTTTGACTCTTAAATCTCATCAGAAAATTAGGATGATTGATTTAGGGAGACTTGTAGTGGGAAACTGTGGAAGACATTGTAAAACTGAGATAGTGATTTCAAGAAGCATCTGGGCAGAATTTAACCACGTCTTGGTTGTACATACCTGTGTGTTAGCACAAGTGGCCACTATAAAATGTGAGCATGTTCTTGTGACATTATAATGTGTTGTCTTTAACAACACCACCTGCATGTACTGCTTGTAAGAGCTTGTTCCTATAGATGCATCTAAGAGTGTACACCTTAGGCAAACCTCAATGTACCATCTAGAAAATTCAATGTTGTGCAGGCAGAAGACCATTAGCTGTGTTGCCTTGGAAGAGTACCATAAAGCTGTGAAGAAGAATGAGTCTGGCCAACCTCACCATGGACGGGAACTCTTGTGCAGCATGCCATGATCAACCTGGAAGGTGCTGTGTGATGCTACAGCAGCTGCCATTACCAGTATCAGAAGGGATGTAAAATTACTGTCACCTTCTCCAAAGTTGCCATCCTTTACCCAACAAATCAGTTACTCAGCTTTGAGTGTCAATGCCTTTTGGACTGAGATCCCAAAAGACATGACGCCTCCTCAGTGCAAAGTAAGACTACAAGAATTACATATCACAGAATCATAGAATAGTAGGGGTTGGAAGGGACATCTGGAGATCATCTAGTCCAACGCCCCTGCTAAAGCCAGTTCACCCAGATCAGGTTGCATAGGAAGGCGTCCTGGTGGGTTTTGAAAGTCTCCAGAGAATGAGACTCCACAGCCTCTCTAGGCAGCCTGTTTTAGTGCTCTATCACCCTCATATATGGTCAAATCAAGTCTAAATAGGGCTATTGAGATGGTAGTGGTAAAGCAAGAGGTGAGGAGCATGTTTAGGGCAGTGCAATTAAAGGCTTGGTAACGTCCTGCAAGCAGGTGATCCCATATGGCAGAATCAGGATCATTTTTACAACCAAGTTAAATCTGCAGTTGGAATTATGCCAGAATTAGCACTGGGTGGTGAGGGAAAGGGCTAACTTCAGAAATTGAGGGATGAAACTAGATAGTGAAAAAGGACTTAGGTCTAATCACAGGAAATTGCTAGCAATGAAACTTGTCCAGTAATCTTCAAAGTCAAGTCATGAAGCCTGCTGGCTAAACCATTTGGAATTAGTAGAGATGATCACTGGGAGAGAAGACATAGGACGAAGAGATCTTTTATCCTTGTATCTTTTTATGCACTTGCATATGTGGAAGACTATCAAAAAGGCCTCATCCTATGTAAGAAGTATTATGTTGTCAGAGTTGTGCTTTATGAATGTTCTTCCCCTTTCTACTGAAGCAATGAGCCATGTTGTCTTCATTGATTAGCAATATTTATTTTTGTTTTACCCCGCAAGACAATTAAATAATTTGTGGAAACCTTTCAACTTGTCAGTGAAAATATTCTAAAATAAAGCTCCTGCTAAAATAAATAGTGTTTCAAGTAACTTACCAGCTGACAATTGTGTAATTCACTGCAAGTATGAGAAAAGCGAAGGCATAATGCCAGCAATAGCACATGGTCAGGAACATCATATTTGTATGATCCATCTGATTCCACTCTGGGCTTCCATTTGGAGGATAAAGCACAAAACCAATCTGTGATAAGATAAAATGTATTTAGTAAACGTAATTTGATGTATGCCCTGTGCCATACCATGTATTCAGCTGCCTATCACAAGACAGACATTTCATTTTCTTATAGTGCTGGTTATTTCTGTAATCATTAAGAACAATTTTGCAGTCACACTCAGATATGGTGGGTCATTTTATACAGTTTTAGTGCAGAAACCTCTGCTCTTGCCCAGTGAATTAAGGAGCCTGCCCAACAAGTCCTGCAGCAATCACATTCATGTACTATAAGGAAAGGGGCTGGTGCTTAGCTATGTATAGTCTAAACTGCAAGCACATCACCAAACAGCAAACCTGCTTTGCCACTTGCACTGACTAACTTCTTCCCAACAGTGCCATGTAATGTGTTACGTGGTTAAAAAGATGAATAATAAATTAATAAGTAAAGACAAGCCATGAGTCTATTTCTTCTGGGTCATCTGAGGAAAAGGTCAGGGTTTCAAATTAAGTAAAAATGGAGCTTTCCCACCCAAAGCTATAAATTCTTGTAGCATACATAGCTCATTTGTTTATTCAAAGTTGGGAAAGATCAAATTTGGATTAATGCATAAGCTGGGAAACTAGTAACCCTCTGGTTACACTGGGGTCTGCATTGACAAGCACCGTTCCTCTGTGCTACCTAACACTCTCCAAAGTCTGCACTCAGCAGTTTAGATGTGAGTTTAGAAGCTGGAAAGAGGAGGAGAGGAAGGAGGAGGGGAGGAGCACATTTTGCATTTTGATGTGGAGAATTCATTGAGTAAGGGTGTTGATGATGCAGATAGAAAGTTCCTTTACCTTTTACAAATTTGCCATGCTGCAGACAGTATGTGGTATTCAGTTACACATAAAGCAGATATGAAAAAAAGCCGCACTTAAATTTCTTGTATTTTAGCTCTTCATTTTTTTTACTTTGAAACAAAACCCACATTGTCTCCAGAGCTAAAGAAATAACTTGTTCTAAAATTAGACTAGGCAGACAACAAAGAATGAATGGTTATGCCTAATTCCTCTAATGTAAAGCTTCTTAAATCACCAAAGAACTGTTTACAAACAAGAAAATAAAACACCAAGTGCTGCAGCACCAGGTTGTTGTGTTCACTTATAGAAAAATGATGCTGGTTTGGAAGTCTGTCTTCTGGCCAGAGCAAGTATTTAAATATTTGATTTGGTGCTGAGCGTCCAGTTCTCCTAAGGAACAGCAAACATCTTTATTAGTCGTGTCTGGCCAGCACATAAAAAAGGAAAGCCAGTCTAGACATGCCGGAAAAAAAAAAATCACTGGAATGACCTCAGTTCTTCAATATAAGATGAAACACATATCAGAACTAGCACTCCTACTTCTCTGTTACAGGATTGCTGCAATTCATTAAATTCTCTCTCATTTGACAACAGAGAAAGGGTTGATATCTAATATCTATTAATTAGATAGAATCACAAGTAATTGCAGGCATGGCAGCTACATTTTGAAAAGTCCTTTAGGGACCCACATTA
>WEIS01075463.1:0-21268 GCA_013389965.1 Todus mexicanus | reverse complement strand
ACATTACTGAAATATAATAATCTGAGTTGTTACTCCTGCTCAGTTCCGTGAACACTGGAAAAGCAGGAGGCTTTACATCACTCGATCTTTTAGTGCAAATCAGGAGCTCAAATACCTTGTAAACCTAGGCAGCCACTGCTGAAATGCTCTTTAGAAAGTAGAAAGAGGTAAATCAACAAGAAAGATAATTTGCGCCTTCATTCCTCTTCACACAGTGTCAGTGAGTGCATTGTCTCACCTGTCCAGTTCCCTGCTGGGCTTTGACTCACTTCCCCAGCAGCTGGGGACTGTCTTCACAAAGAACAGTCTATATACCGCCGTGCTATAAAATCACTACCATTTGCCTAGCAAATTTTGAACAGGATGTGACAGAGACCAGAGGGGTTGTTCACTCGCAAGGGAGAGCTCAACAAAAGCACCTCAGCTTCTTTATTGGTTCAAATAAAAGACACTAGAAGTGAAATGGCTTTTTTGTCTGTAAAGCAGATAAGATAAATACTTTTATCTCTTTAAAGGGACATTAAGAGTGCATTGCTTTCTATGAGTCCTTTGAGGCCTGTGTTCAAAAGTATTATTATATCACCTGTGAAACATCTGCAATGGGGTAAATGACTCATTTTGGTGAAGGAAGAAATTCCCAAGGCCTACCTGCCAGAACCAGCTGCCTTGTAGTATGCAGAGGCTTGTACGGAGCATCTCTAGCACAATACTGCCACGGAAGAAAACTTCCAAAAATATACAAACAGCAGCTCCAAAGACAGCAAATAACAATAGTTGATGAACATGAACATCCAGCATGGCTCTCCCATGAAGATGGTAACAAAAGAGAAAACCTGGAATAAATTAAGTGATCAGTTTAAGATATGTGCTTATCTTGTAATCTTCCTGCATCTGCTTTTAGAAAGTACTGAAACTTTATCATTTCTCTTTAAGCCAATATCACCTTCTCTGTTGAACTGAGAGCAATTTTTTAAGACTGATGCCTACACACTGTGTACTCCCATCCTTAAGCTCAGACCAGGAAACTATATAGGAAGCTGCCGCTCTGACACCTTTTGTTTAAAACATGTTAACAAAAGGTCTCATTCATGTCTCTGCAGCGTAACAAAGGGGATGCTGTGAGATATACTGTGCATACAGAAAAAGTAAATTGAGTGTCTCCAATGCAATTCCAACATGCAATTGCTGTGCAGGTAAATGCACTCACACTGGCTTTAGCTGACAAGTTGTGACTGTGCCAGTACATAAGCTGAAGCACATACCTGAGCTACTGAGCACTTACTCAAAACAAGCGCATGATGCTATTTCCATAACATCTCTGTTGCCATCAGAGCCATTTAGAAAGCATAGATACACCTCTGCAATGTGTGATCATGTTCTGGGCTGCAGTGCAGACAGACCCTCAGCAGTTTAAGGAGGGCCAAGTCTGATCTAGTTTAAGCATTTTGGGGAGTTACACACTCAGCTCCCATAGGCTCATCCTCTAAGGCTGATCTGAGATTCTCAGACCCAGGATTAATACCCCTCTGCAAGTTTCACACACATCTCTGCAAGGAGAGGTAAACTGACCTTCAATAAACACAGCTAAGGAGAGCATCATCCTGTCCATGGCTACTGGCAATGTGTTGGTCCCATGAGCCACAATGTCAACCAACCCTGAAATGCCATAGAAGAGGTACATAGTGGCATGTTGCCAGTTCATCAAGTGATCCCAGTGCTTTTCCTCATAATTATACAACTTCAGATGAGGTCCATCGGGAACAAACTGCTCAGCCACCATTCCTGCACATGAAACAAGAAGTGTAACTATTTGTCCTGGTGCTTAAGATATAGATTGATTACAAGCCTTTACGCAAACAGTAGAGGCAACAATATACCCCCACGCAGTGTAACATCAGTCAGTTTGGGGTTTAGTCTGGCTGCCTGAGCATTGCTCTGGGTCATTGCTATGTTTCGCTCCCTTTTGCACAGTTCAGTCATTCCCAATAAAGTTTTTGTGTTGTCCAAATTCAAATGAAAAAGCACAGAGGTCTCGAAGGTATTCATTTTATATAAATTTTCAATAAAATAGGTAGTGGTTGGAGGAGAGATGAAGTAAGTTGCTTAGCTGAGAGAAAGACCACAGAGAGAGTTCAAGCTTATATTAAGCATCACATAATCCAGAGAGGAGCAAGCCAGAGGAAAACAGGTTTCAGCTCCACTACTGGTGGGACTATGTGCATCATGCAGTTTCCAGCAGTGAAAATGAAGACAGCTATTCTGTGCTGGTTTTTTTTTTTTTTAAAACAAAACAAAACAAAACAAAACAAAACAAAACAAGAAAACCCTCCAAAACCCCCCCAACTACTACTCAGTGGTTCAAATACGACTATAAGACATTGTAGAGTCCCCAAAAGAAAGATTTACTGTTTTAGTGCCCTGTGCTATACAGGATGGAAGAGTTCAGACTCTCAATTTAAAGGAGATTTTTCCTATAAAGCAATCAAAGGAAATCCATCCACCATGCAGAGTTATTAAAGGTCCCTGAAAGCGTACATCAAATTAGTATTTGAATCACTGCTCCACTGCCTCCCTTACCTTGGCCCCTTGGTGTCTTGCTAGCTAGCTGCAGTAGTCCAGGAAAGGGAAAGTTGCTTTTAGATACTTTACATGATTAGTGAAGTTCAGGAATTGTTTAAAATATGTTATGCTTTTAAAATGTTAGTTAATTATATTGTTTATGAAGTATGGGCCAGCATCCTGCTGTATAAGTAAATATGCTGCAGAGCAAATGCAGTCGTTTTCCACCTTTATTCCAAGTTTTCCTAACCGAAAACTTAAGGGTTTACTCCTTCTACTGCTTTTACTATTTGTCCTTGCCAGGCTTTCTTGTCCACATTTTTGCCTGGAACTGGTATTACCATATGTTAAAATAATAACTTTTCGTTTCAGGGTGAAAATAAAAATGTTTTAGCTGCCCAGCTATCTCTAGACACTGTCTGAGAGATTTATAGAAAATATGTCTCCATGCATACCTGAAGATGAATGTTATTATTCAGGTTTTGATAATTTTTTAAGGCATGTCAAAGTATGTACTGCACCCACAACATTACTTCAGTGCTGATTCATCTTAACTGATACAACTTCCAGAAGGGAAAAAAAAGTAAGGATAAGATTTTGACATAACCTGCACCTTGATTAGAAACAAGGTAACTCTGAGCATCTAAAGAAGAGTAGACAGATAAAATCTTAAAAAGCTAAAAAAAATAAGATCCTTTGCAACTTGAGAGCAACATGTGCTGAGCTCCCCAGTTCCCTGTTACTTAGCTGACTTCCTCTATAAAGGTAAATTACTAAAATACAGCCTGCTGGAATGCAAGAACTATGCCCTTCCAGTCAGCTGCACAGCTCACAAAACCATCCCCATTGGTTTGTACCTACGTCAGTCCATAACAGAAGGAGAAATAGCCCCCCTCATCTCCTCCACCACCCCATTGCAAGAGTACTGCAGCAATAATATCTGGTGTTCAGTCTTTCTTTGTGAATATTTTCGCTTTTAAATGACATTAATGAAGAATCATCTGTATTTATGTATTTTATCAATAACTCCATGGAGGCTACCCACATTGGAAATGGCTGGATTCAAAACAGGAAAGCAATGCCCCCACAGTCTGGTGCTCCCAGTTTGCATGTGAGAGCCCCTTGTCTAAGTTACTGATCTGCCTGCCTGAAGTAGTGAACACAATATGAATACTCAGATGGACCAGCTGTGAAGTAGTCAGGAGACCTTAAAGAAGCTCCAGAAGAGTTCTATGGAAGGAAACTTACATTCATAACTATATAATTAGAAGCAGTAGCCTCAATAGTTATTAGGTTCATGGTCTTTAAAGTTAAAATACCAAACAACAATAAGCTGTGTTTTATCAGAGAACAAAATATTTGTTTAAAAAAAAAAAAAAAGTGTTAAAAGGTACAGCCTTTTGGTTCCCTACTCTGAATCCACCTTACTTACCAATCAGGGCAAAGACAGCTTTGATGATCCCCTCAATAAACTCCAGGCGCTGAAATCCTGCCCTGGAACCAAGGTAGCAAGCATTCTTGTTTTTTCGGCAGGCATACTTCAGTGGATACTTCACAGACCACCACAAACCAAAAAGAAGGAAAAAGCTTCCAGGGAGGGCATGCCCTTTGAAATTGCCCATGGTTTTCTGCTGGGAGACACCTGAAGGTGAAACAAATGCAGATCAATTATGGCAATAGCAGGCCAATTCTGTAGGCTATAATTTTAAAGTATCTTCTTGCACAGATAAAAAAGGTGTCACTGAATTAAGTTATGACACTTTATTTAAAAATAAATTTGGGTTCTCATCTTCCCTGGCCATTCCAAACACTCAGCCAGTGTCACCAGTTTCATATCTTTGCAGAACAAGAATAAGAGACACAGCTGCAAAGCAGTTGGCCTGAAATGCAGTGCTGGTATTTGGCAAATTAAGAGAAAAAAGTAGTCACAGTGCATTATGTCATACTGTTGAAGTTGCACTAGCAAAAGAGAACATGAATATTCACAATTTGGTTCTTTTACCTTCAGAGAGGTTTTATGTTTCCTTACTCCACAAACAGAAACCAAAACAATACATGACTGAAAGAAAAATGAATTGTATACAGATCTGATGGGTAACTATTCACTAATAAATTGTATTTTTTATTTCAATCCACATGTCTCATTATGATTTATTCATATCAAGTAATTCTCAGTACTTCAAAAGTGAATTATGCCCCACAACTAGATACATATTGTCAAGTACATCAAGCGTACTGAGTTATAACATTATAAGCTGGTCAGGGTTATACAGTCTTTGTAAAGCAGTGCCATTAATAAAACCTAGTAATTCTGGTCATCATCCCAGCCTTTAGGAGAGTTAACTTAGCTCCAATAGCTCCTTCATTAAAATGGCAGTTCTAACATTAAATTGCAATTTTCCTTTAAGTTATCATAAACTGAGTAGTTTTGCATCACGACCCAAAGGTGTACTGAATCTTTGCACAGGCAACAGTCAAGACTAACTGCTTTACAGGTATTGCAAATCTGTACTTTCTGTTATCATCATTGCTGACTTAAAAATCCAACTGCCCCGCTACACTGGAGCCATCTGGTTATGAATAGAACATAGAGGCTCTGGTATATTTTTCTTTTCAGTAAGTATTTCCTATGGTCAGCTCTTCATAAGAAATTTTAAACTGTGGCTTGTGGGCCATGGAGTACTTTCAGATGGTTCACATAATGCTGTCTAGTCACGTAGTGTGAACCCTCCTATTTCTGGAAGCTAAACACCACTGAAAGCATTAATTTTAATTTTCTAATTATTTTTTTTTAAGAAAAGAAACTTTTCCACATGCACAAGTCTTGAAGCTGCCATAAGACTCTTACTGAACTGCATGAGGAGATGTAACCTATACAGCCACAAAGGAGAAGAAAACACATTTGACTGTTCCTGCGTCGCACAAGGCAGGCTGTGATTTTAACAGGGGTGTTGAAGAGTGTCTGCCCACACTGCCTGTTCCCTCCTCTTCCAGAGCTGATCTCTCCCTCTGTAAGCACTGCAGAAGGGGAGAGGTGAGCTTTAACAGCTTTCCCTGGAAAAAACTCCCCTTAACAAATTTCTAGGGAAATATTACTGAAGTACAAGAAAAGGGAAATGCAATACTGGTTGCCCAAGCAAGCCCATTTCTGGAGGTGTTCTCACAGGTATTGGCAGTGCTGGAATCTGTGTATCGAAGCCTGGAAGGAGAGCATGCCAGGAGGGCTGCACTGAGCCCGGAGAAGGTTCCTGAGGGAGCAGCAGCTGCCAGATGCATGGCAACCAAAGGGTAAATGAGCGATGTGGTTTTGGTGAATGGTATCACATCCAGTTGGCGGTCAGTCACTAGTGGTGTTCCCCAGGGATCGGTGTTGGGCCCGGTCATGTTCTATATCTTTATTGATGGTATGGATGTGGGAATTGGGTCCACCATTAGCAAGTTTGCAGATGACACCAAACTGGGAGCAAGTGTTGATCGGTTAGAAGGTAGGAGGGCCCTTCAGATGGACCTTGACAGATTGGAGAGATGGGTTGATTCTAACAAGATGAAATTTAACAAGTCCAAGTGCCGGGTTCTTCGGTTTGATCGTAATAACCCCACGGAGAGCTATAGGTTGGGAACTGAGTGGCTGGAAAGTGATCAGGCAGAGAGGGCCTTGGGAGTGCTGGTTGATGGGAAACTTAATATAAGCTAGCAGTGTGCCCAGGTAGTAAAGAAGGCCAATGGCACCTTGGCCTGTATTAAGAATAGTGTTGCCGGGAGGACTAGGGAAGTTATTCTTCCTTTGTACTTGGCGCTAGTGAGGCCACACCTTGAGTACTGTGTCCAGTTCTGGGCCCCTCAGTTTAAGAAAGATGTTGAGTTGCTCGAACGTGTCCAGAGAAGGGCAACGAGGATGGTGAAGGGGCTGGAGAACAAGCCGTATGAGGAGAGACTGAGGGAGCTGGGGTTGTTTAGCCTGGAGAAGAGGAGGCTCAGGGGAGACCTCATTGCCCTCTACAACTACCTTAAGGGATGCTGTAGCCAGATGGGGGCTGGTCTCTTCTCTCAGGCTACCAATGACAGAGCGAGAGGACACGGTCTTAAACTGCGTTAGGGGAGGTTTAAACTGGATGTTAGAAAAAACTTTTTTACAGAGAGAGTGACTTCCCATTGGAATGGGCTGCCCAGGGAGGTGGTGAAGTCACTGTCCTTGGATGTGTTCAAGAAGAGATTGGATGATGTACTCAGGGACAAGATTTAGATGATGAGATGATTAGATGATATTGGGTAATAGGTTGGTGATAGGCTAGGTAAAAGGTTACAGGTTGGACTTGATGATCTCTACGGTCTTTTCCAACCTTGTTAATTCTATGATTCTGTGATATGTATTCTTATGAAATGTAAAGGACTTCATTTAGGATTTCTGCTGTCTGGGGAGGGGCTCCTGCATGCCACTTTTCTCCCGTCAAGAAGACAAGCAAGAGTACCATGCCTAGAGCTGTTGTGGGGAGCTTTGCCTCACCTGGTGGCCAGACAGCCACTCAGAACAGCGCCGCAAAAGCTATGAGGAGGAGCAAGCAGTGGCAGACTGGGTAGGCAGCTCTCAGTATGGGCACCCCAGATACCAGGATGGTGATCACCACCTCCAGCCCTTCTCCCAAAATGCTGAATTAAGGTCTAAACCTTCCTGGATGTTAGTGATGACAAATGAGCCTGCTTGTGAGCCAGAGCATCTCCAATCCCAGCCCAGGGTAGGCTGGGCAGGGCAGAAGGAGCAGGTGGCAGCCAAGGGTCCAAGGGTCAAGAAAATTTTTCTCTGCCTTCTCTGCCTTCCCCATCACATTTAAAGTCCCACTGGATTGATGCCTGTGTATTTTAGTCATGGGCAGGGAAATCACTGCTCGCTCTCAAGGAGCCCACAGCACAGTTAGAGGCCTCACCCCACAGGTTAGACCCAGCCCCCACGATCTCACAGAAGAGTAACCTCATCCAGGACGTTTTTAGTTCAAAGAGTCTGACCAGCTTGTGCATCACTGCCAGTAGTCTCTGTACCATTGTTTGCCTCAAAAAAAGGCTGTATTAACAGGAGCTGAAGTTTTAGACAGTCACCTAAACTTTACTTTAAACTTTGAAACACTTATTTTGCTTTGAACGCCTTAACTTCTAAACCCTGCTGGCCTGAAAGAGTTTGCTGTCTTTTCAGGCATGTTGGGGTTTTTTATTCATTGAATGAAATGAAGAGGGGAGGAGCAGGGAGTGGCCTTTCCTTGACATATGTCTGATCTCACTGATTCATTAGAAAGACTTTATTCATTAGATATTTTATTATTCACCGCAGGTACATAGCACTTCAAATGGAAAGATTTGCTCTGCACCCCACATCAAAGCGAGATACTTGATTAAAACTGCAAATTAAACCTATGAAAAGCCTCCCTCTAAGAGTACAGCTGCAGTAAATGTCAAATGAAGAACAATGTGTTAATGTAATTTGTAATGCATGATACACAAATCTTCAAAAGTAATTCTCAATCTGGAAATTCACATCTGCATTATCTAGAGCTCTAATCACTGCAGGACTTTCCTGCCCTAAATCTGGGTAAACCATTAACATACTCTGTTTAAAACTTTTTCTTTTTAACTTTCGAATCAAGGGAAAACGAGAAAAGGAAAAGACTGATACAGCAGCTACTGATGCATATTCAGTATAAACAAAACAGAACTAGAAATATATATATATATATAAATTTTTTTTGCTATAAGCAATACAATTAATAAATCTTTTCATGATTTAGCTTTTCCAGCAATGAGGAAGCTGTGTAGTATGGCAAAACTGTTTTAAACTCAAACAAAGCAGTGTTTTAAACTCAAGAGAAGGCATTATGGGGATCTGCTGGCAAAGGAGGGGATGAGTAAAAGCAGAAAATGTGTGCATTTTTGTGGGTATTAAAAGCTACATTTGTAGCCTGAAAATCTCACACCAGCAGATGCATGAAAGACAGGCAAGAAACAGACTTAAAATGACTGATTTAAACATCTGACTTCTTGGGGAGGGATGGTTCATAACATTTACCAGTTTGATTTCTGATGTCTTGAGGCTGCCTATGCCGAGACTAAGGCAAGACTTGCAAGTGACAAGGAGAAACCAGCTATACCACCTGGTTACTCAGACAGCTTCTCAATCAATTATTAAAGAACTAGATTAGTTTCCCTGTTTTCCCATTCTCTCTTTAAAAAAAAGTTAGGGCTTAGACTGTGTAACCTATATTGGATGGGGACAAAAGCGGTAGCTGAACCAGAGCTAGCCCTGTAGCAGGCAGCTTCCCTTCGCTGCACATTCTCCTGCCACAGCAGTATGCCTTGCAATTTCCTGTGTTTATCAAGCCCTGGGGGATGTTAAAAGGGACTGTCAACCAGAAATGTAGTTTTTTTCCAGAAATGACACAAGTTTTGAGGCCACAAACTCACTCTGCTGCAATGCATTCATTTCTGCTACAGAATCATGTGATAACAAATGTTAAACCCAAAGACTAAACTTTAGCAAATTTTACTATAGCAGTAAAACTGAAGAGCTACATTAGGAAACAATGATGTAGAGTTTATAATAGTTGATACAAAATGTTTATTTATGTGTAAGAGCTGCATGACGTCAGTGAGAATAAAGCATTCAGATAAGAGGAGGAAATAACACATTTGTTAACACTTTCTAGTCAGTGCACAAGCTGTGATCATACAGCTTTTGCCAAAAACTGGACTCCAGCGAAGTTAAATGCATCTAAGACAAAGAAAATCACAGACAAGTTTACTTCAGTACCAAAGTTTCCTACTTGCAGTTAAAGATCTATTCACAAAACAAGTACCTTTTATCCTGCAACCTTAAAATCGTAAACATCATGGAGAGCCACATGGATCTGAAAAAAGCCTGCTGTAGTTACTTTGTTCACTAAACGCAGTACTGATTTCAAGTCATGACTAAATGTACTTCACCAGCTACAGCCTCACATTTCCAGATGAGATCACTGCTCTGGTGTTCAGGAAATACTCAGCTGGCACCTATAGCTCCTTCAGAATTAAACTGGAATCAAGTACTGGGTATGCTAATAAAAGCAGGACTCCAGACTTCTTGAAATGCTAAAAAACGATGGTACAGCCTTGATATTTTTGGCTTAAGGATGTGGGAGATAAAGATTTTTCAGGTTAAAAAAATTAAAAATAATAAGAAAATGGCATAAATAAGTGTCTCTGAAGCCTGTAAGAGAAGAATTCAACCCTTGATAAAATCTTCAGACTTGTAATACAGGGATGAAAACCAAAGACCCCTAAGTGGTAATGACCATAAATCTGTATACTGGTCTTAGAAAGGAGAGACTTCAAGACACAACATCTTATAGTGATGAGTTTGGGCCCACAACCTGAACCTCTACTTTTTTCAGTGCCTTGCATCTGTCAACAACTCCTTTTTCCCAGATACTTGTCCTTCTCAGCCCTTTGAGTGCTCCTTACTGTGTTTTTTCATCTCTCATGACCCTCAGTTTTCTGGCTAACTTTCCCCTTTCTCTGTGCATGTGCTGACACTGTTTCTGCTCCCATAGCCAAGTAGGCTATCTCCAGGGGTTATCCAGGGACAACAAACACTCCATAATAATCTTACCACTGGCTCTTGCTATCAGAGCAGCTGCTAGTCTGTGGATATGAAATGTTTGGTCTTCAGGACTGCCAATTTGGAGCTTTTTATTCAGATCATCACAAGGTCAAAAAACATGCACACATAATTAAATCTTGTAATTGTATGGGATACATAAGAGTCATTTTTTCCTATGAAAGATTCATAGTTTTTTTTATTGGCCGTAAAACCTGGTATTTCCTCTCACTGCCTGAAATAAAGGTTAAAACAGCACGGGTATGTTGAGTAAACTATTGCAGGTATGAGAGTGATACCTCCTGTGGGAGGCTTCAGCCACCACAGCCACTTCCCTGCCCACAGGAGCCTAGCAGTAGCTGCTGCCTCCTGTAGGGTGACCTTTCAGCTGCCCCCTGTGCACAGGAGCTGTTCCCTTCCCTACAGAGGGTCACAGCAGACTGCTGCCCTCAAAACCAGGTGCTGCTGATGTACAGCTCTTCCCAACCCAGCAGATTCAAGCAAGCTTTTGATGGTACGTGGCAGCACCTGAGCACTGCCAGACAGACGGTGTGGTGGAAGGACCTTCTGTGACATCCCACTGCTGTGCTGCAGGAGCTCTTCACTGATATCCGAGACTGGTTACCCTTTCAGTCTATCTAGTGCTGGGCTCAGCTAGAGCTCTTATTGCTTCCTGATTTTAACATGATTTGTGCTGGCTAGTGGAATTTCTGTGTTCTCTCTTTTTAAAGTCAGTTCCTTTCATAGTCTCAAAAACAGCTGGAGTCACTTCAGTGAACAACCCCTGCAGGAGCCTAGGTATCCCTGAAGGTCCGTCATCAAGCAGCAGTCACACTGCCAATAAGAAGATTGCTCCTTGGATACCCTACAAGGAGCATTTTTGCAGGGTGTAACCCCTGACTTCTCATTGTAGTTCCAGGTATGCTGACCTACGTCATCTCTGCTTCCTGATAGACATGATAGAAAAATGTCAAGAGAGCAAAAGTTTGATATATCAAATGATGATTTATAGACGAAAGCCCAACTCTGGAGAGGAAATAAAATATGATTTAGTTTCTGCTCGCATCACTTTTACGGGCCTCTCCTTACAGTGTCTTCACAATACAGTCAGGGATTTGATGGAAAGATCTAGTAAGATAGTGAAACTAACTGGGCCACTGGACTATGACAAATATTTGTAATAAATACTAATGATCACCCAGGCTGTGACAAAACCTGTATTTGAGACACATAGAGAACATTATGGACTGTTAGAAATTGATGCAATTGTTATTTATGTTTCCAAATACTTCTTGAAGACAAAGAGACACGACCGAAAAAGAGGAGTTTACTGAGAAAACTCAGTGATTGAGTGGTCTAAAATTCTATTTTCCTCCTGCAAGTAAGCCAGGTCTGAAAGAGAAAAGTGAGGAATTTTGGTCTTTGAGAAGGACAGATCTTCATATATGAGGTATAGGCCTACTGACCTCAATATGATTCATAGTTCTTTGGTTGCAAGGGTTGCTCCTTTACTGTAACTACCAGTGACTGTGCAGAAAAGGCATTTACATTTCACTTTGTTATGATATCTTTGTTCCAGATATTGGGTTGACTAAGGCCTTTGAATGAGAATATCACAAAGAAGACCCTCTTCTGAAGAATCACCAAACACTAACAAAATATGGCAAGCAGAAATGCCATGCTGTGCTGTGCATACTAGTAAGCTTTCACCTTAAGGATAGTATCAAGTTAACAAGAATGGGAAAGGAGCTCATTTCAACAAATGTACAAACAGTTGTAAGTCCCTGTTGATGTTCACAAGAAGGACTCAGTTTTCTTATCAAAAAATTACAAAACAGCTTAGGTAGTCAATGTGTTGCTCACAACAACTCATACCTGGCCAACCAGAGGATGACAACTTTAAGAGCTGAACTTCTCCTGTCCTCTGCTTGGGAGGACACTGGAAACCAAGGGTCCAGAATATTGGATTCTAGTGGGACACTGGACTGGATTTTGCTGTCTCCTCCTGCTGAGATCCAGCCTCTTCTTCTTGAATCTCTGCTTTCTGAAGTTATTTCATTAAGTGATTCTTAACCTTTAGCCATCCTGTCTGTGGAGTACAGTTGGGTAGCATGATCCCTCAGGGCTCTTAGATGGCAAAGAAAGAGATTTAAAATAAATGTTTAAATTTCATGCATTTGGATGCTATAAACAAAGATATTTGAATATTTAGGGCCTACAATTTGTATTGTGATAAGAAGGAAAAAAAATTCTAAAAGCTTTCTTGTCAGTAATTTCCATAAAGCCATGCAACAGAGCAGAAGGTGGGGTTTGCACCTAGAGCTTTGTCTTGCATGACTTGCCTTTGTACCTGGAAGTTTTCTCTGCAGTCTTATCTGTCAGAATCAGGGTTCTTAATGTACTGGTTTTCACGAGGGTCAACAAATGCACTGCCTCTACCCACTATTGCTTGAAGGAAACACACTTTCACAACAGCAGAAGGCTGTGTGGATCAGAAAAGAAGGTAAAACACTAATGAATAAATGGGAGTGTTGGCAAGGCTGTCTGTAACATTGATAATAGCTGGAAGAAATGTCTATCTGAGCTCACTCAGCTAGAGAAATCAAAATGCATCAGAGAAATGGGTGTAACTCCCCTTTATGGTATCAACTCATACTCACTGAATGGGAATCACTTAGTGCTAATGCAATATTATCAGGAACTGAGGAGTCCTCCATAATGCAAAGCTACAGTAGCAGCAGCTTCAGTTCCTGCTATCCCTCAGATGACAGAACTAATAGAGGGAGCAAGAATAATGCTATGAAGCAAGAGCTTTGTAATTCAATCAGACCAGTAGATGCAGCAAGGGGATGCATCGTCTTCTAAAACCACTGGTGTTATAGACTCTGCACTGTGTCTTAGAAATGCCTCAAGTGCAAGGTCATGTAGAGCAAGAGTTTTAGGAATTTTACTGAGATAGCAATAAAGTGTTATAGCAGGCCCTGATTTAGTAATAAATTGGTTAGAAGGGACTAAGTCTCCTTTTTATCTTCTGGAGCAAAAAGCAGTGCCAAAACTCAAGGTCTGGCTCATGCTGTGCAACAAGACAGGAGTGACACAGCAGAGTGACGCTCTACTAAAAACTAATATATTTCAAAAACAATGTTTAATTATTTATAATCCCTGAGTTTAGGAACTTTTCTTGCTCATAGATAGGAAGAGACGATCAAAATGACAACTTCTGCCAACTGCAAGTGAGCGTGAACGTATTTGGTCACTTCTAAGAAATGAAGTAGGAGCCAGTCGACAAGAGTTTTGACACTGAGAAGTCTTGATTCATGTACGTCTTCAGAGGAAACAAGGGGCCCATTTTTGTGCGGCTGCACTGGCCATTTGCAGTACTGAGTAAAATGATATTTCCAGGCAGATTTGGTGGTCAAGACGAGAGTAAACAGAGAGTAGTTTGCCTAAACACAGGCATGGTTATTCAAGCTACTCCTCAAGGTTCATTTGACTTTTCTTCCCCAGCAGTTATTTCTACCCACACTCTTCACAACTGAGAGAAATCTGTTTGGTTTACCCAGCTCCATTCGTAAAGAGAAAAATACAGGAAAAGGCCACATAAGCAATACTGAGAAGTGGAGAAAGACGTCTGAGCAAACTTTGAGCAAGTAACTCCAGAGTCCATGACGAATTTGTATTTAAAATGGATGTTGGATACATTCCTTTTACAAAGTACAAAGTACTTATGGTGACTTACGGTACAATATATACCATAATTTAAAAAGCTCTACAGAAACAGTAATATAAGGTGATGCAAGCAAAGTTATACATACTGGAGAAATCACAACTCCTGAGTATGTAAAAGCATAGTAATCATCAAATATTCAGTCTAAAAATGAAGAAGTATAAATACTTTGTTTTTAAGTACTTCAGTTCCTAAGCTCAGAAGTTTCTGTGGCTCTGAAAGCCACTTATCAGAAAGATAATGAAATGTTTGATACCATGTCAAGGATTAGGTGTCTTTAGAAGAGCAGAATATGATTTATTGTTAAAAATTGGAAAAATTGTAACACATGCAGGGACTGAAGGGTTTTTTCTGAGGGTTATTCTGCTTTGAAATAGAACAGAGAGGATGAGACAATCTAAGTTTAGAATTTCTCTCATATCGTAAATCATCATGGCTAGATTTAAATTCTCTTGATTTTGCCTGGAAATCCAAGTTTGGATGTACACCTCCATATGAAACATCCAAGAAGGAAGGAGGGGGGAAAAAATCACGCAAGAAACTTAAAACTAACCCGAACTTTTTATTCACGTCCCTAACACTTAATCCGCCTACTTTTGTTTAAATGCTCCGGGTGCCCGCAAGGGCTACAGTCGCATTGTGACACCAACAAACTTCTCGAAAACTGTTTCTAATTTCAGAGTCCCGTCCGGACTCTTTTTTTACCTCAGGAATCCCCCTTAGGGACCGAGTTAAGGCAAACATGGAGTAGCTGTTGTCTTCCCATCCAGGAATATTGAACATCCCCCACCCCGCTCTGCACCGGGGACCCCTCCTCGCTTTGCCCGCACCCGGGGTTGGCGAGAACCGGGTTGCCCTTACCTGTGCCGCCCTCTCAGCCTCCTTCTTCTCCTTCTCCTCCACCCCTCTCCCCCTTTGAGGGGTTTCGCTGCCGGCCCGGGCGAGCCCCGCGGCCGCGGGACCCTCCAGCTGCTCTCGCCAGGCAATACGCCGCGGCCGCTCCAGATGTTCCCGGCGCGGCCGCCCAGATGTTCCTCCCCTGGCGGCCCCGCGGGGGGCGGGCGGTTTCCTCCCCTCCTGGCCGGGAAGGAGCCAGGGCAGGGCCATATAAAAAGGGGTTCGGGGAAAGCGAGGCTCCCTCCCGGTGCCCGTCCCCCCGCTTCTGCCTCGCTCCCCAGGAGCAGCCGCTGACGGTGGGGCTTCCCTAGCCCCGGCAGGCTAGGGAAAAGTAGAAAAAGTAGAGAGACTTTCTGACACACAAGCCTCTCTTTGATCACTATGTATAGCAGAGGCCTTTTTTGTTACTGGCCTGTTTTTTTTCTTCCCCACTCCCGTGGTTTTCTCCACGAAAAAGAGCACCCGTTGCTGTAATCCCTGTAATTTTGCAGGAATGTATGGCAGAGCCCTGAATCCCAAAGAAGAATGTCTAAACATAAAACTAAAAGGATGAAGCCACAGTTTTATTTGTGAATGTCATGCTGTAGTAAATAGATTTAGTGACATTACCGAATCATTCACAATATAGTGAAAGGTGTCTTATACTTTACAACCTCTGTTGCATTAGCCAGCAGAGAACAACAAAATCCTCCAATCTTACATAGGGAAAAGCCCTTGTCTGAGGTATTTGCCAGGAAGCTGTGATAGCTACGTTTTGAAGCTCTTTTTAAGCTACACCAGAAGCCTCCCTGACCCCCCTGACCCTTTCCACCCCTGTCAGCATCAAGCTCTTGCGCTGCCAACCTCCCTGTGGCAGTTGGAATAGCCAAGCTGAGCTGAAGCTCTCCCCACCAACTAGTCATAACTTGAACTAAAATCTGAGACTCCTCACTAAGTTCCTTAATTTAAGGGTTTTTGCCTTTCAGGATCCAAGAGCTTTTTGCGTTGGGAAATACACGGATGAAGTTAACTCCATGTAAAGATTGAAACTTAGATCAACAGTGCATTTCCGTTTGACACTTTTCAACCCTGGTTATCTTCTCAGACAGCTCTGTTCATGCCTATCTCTTTAGTATACAGGGACACTTTCACTATCAGATAAACAGTACTCTAGCAAATCCCCTTCAGCATCTGGCAAGCAGATGCCTTTGCAGGTTGAGTGATGTAATAAGTACAGAGAAAAAGACAACATTTTCCAGAAGGGCCACCTCTCTATAAACAGTGTTTCAGAAACCTAGTCCCTATGGCAGTAGTTTCCCTTCCCTGGTCTGAGCACCTTCTTTTGCAATATTTTTTTTCAGATGGCAGAATGCATCTCAAAAAAAATGGCATTAATTTCTACATAATGGATATCCTCCTTTTGCAGAAGATTTTTCAGTTAGACTGAGCTAAATTGCCAGTGAAACTGATAATTGTAGTTACCCTACCTTTTTACCACTGGTTTGATGTGTTTGTCTTGGCAGTGGAGCAAAAATCACTTCCTGGGATTCCTCACTTCCATCCATATTTAAGATGATTTAAAAGTGATTCTAAGTAATAATTAGTGTCTCCAGTGTTAAAAAATCCAATTAGCATCTTGGAAATCCTGCAGGGATTCTGCACTTCTGCGAGGACATTTGCAGTGTGCATTAAAGTAACCACTGAGAAGTGCATGCATAGGATATTTTATAAAACTATTAAGGGACTACAGAAAGAGCAAAGCATCCTTGGCAGTTTTTTACCAAATGTCAGCAAGAGGCCAACAGCACTGCTACAGCCAGTCAAGTTCAGACCTTCCTTCATTTTCATCTTATTCTTTTCACTTTATTTTCAAAGTTAGGAAATCAATTCACCGTACCTGTTCAAAACTTAAGATACACGCCTGACACACAGGCAGGAAATCGACCCCTTCTCTATCTGGAGGAATGAGGTCCATCAGCAAAAAAAAAAAATTGTCTTTGGATACTCAATACTGTAGTGAGTGTTAGGTCTGTGCTATGAATGATTCTGGACAACCATTCAATATAAGAATGACATGGGTTTGATGTGATGAACGTTGCTTTTGCTTTACAGTAAAATGACCACATATCCTCCTTTACTCAGTGAGAACAAGCTATCAAGTAGCTGCCAATAAAAACTGTGGTTTCTAAAATAGAGAAGCAAGATTTTCTGAACAATACAGCCCACATGCATCATTTGTGTCTGCCTATCTGACAAGCAAACTTATTATTTCCATATGCCTTTGTGTCCTCCTGATTTTGCCTGGAAAATTCCTTCATAATTAGGAATCCCTCCATTCTTGCTGGAGTGGAAGTAAATAGCACCCACAAAAATCATTAAGGAACACACTTTAAATAAATCTCCACTGGGCTCGAGTCCTCGAGATGCTTGAAAACGAGTCTTTTTATAGACACTTGTTTGTTTGTTCACTGATGATATTGGGCATTGCACCTGAAGCAAGTCATAAAAACATTTCTTCATCCCTAAACCTAAATGCTGTGAGATGAATTTGCAAGTAGTTCTTGAGCCACTTTTCACAGGAAGTACCTGAATGAAATATTACAAGGCCAAAAGTCTGTGGCTCCAAGCCCTATATGGGTCTGTTACATTGTGTTTAATTCAGTGCCTAGTTCTTTTACTTCATCAGAGTTATCATAGGTATCAGACACTTGCATCAGCCATATCTCCGTACTTCATCATTTGCCCACAGTCAGGCATCTATACTTGCTCCAAATGCTCATGAACACATTATAGACAAATTAGGGTTATACATGTTTTAGGATTACTGTAACATTTGCAGTTTGGTCCAGAAGGTGAAGTGATAGCACTTGGAGGCAGGTGAGCTAGTTTCAACCTAGTCACTTGCGATAACAATAACTTCAGCAAACGGTGGAAGAAAATGCCACTATAACGTTGCTCACTGAGTTGTTTCCACAGGGTTCTCGCAGCTGCGCTCTGTGCCTTTGACCTTTGCTGCTCTTACTCTGGCTGGCTGCATTCATGCCAACCTGCCTCCTAGCCTCCAGCGCAGTTATAGACTAGAGATGTGCAAGGTCATAGACCTGCCCAGTTAGGGGATGAAGCCAACCATGGACCTGCTGAACCTAGTCCAGTCCAATGGGACATATTTACAACATACTGCTGGGTAAAAACGGGAGTGAAATGTTGATCTACTCCTCTGGACACTTCAAGTCTAAAGTTTGCTGTTTACAGGTGTCTTTGTAGCACCACATCTAATTTATAGCTGAGGAAATGTAGCATAGAGGTGTGATTGACACTGATATAATAATTGATCTCCAGACAGAGTACACAGAAAGTTAAACACACAATTCCACTCTTGCAAAGTTTATGCAAGAGTTGAATAAGAAGTAAATATATGCATTGGCTATGACTTAAAGTCATGTCAATGTCGTATCACTGTATATTTGACATTCTCTTTTCGCTATAACTTGTAACAAGAAAATAAACAAGAAGTGAATTTCAATACAAAGAGCCATCTCCAACAGTCCAATTTTTGGAGTCTTAGTAGGAATATTGGCTCTTGGATGGATTTAGAAGGTATGGGTTTAAATATGTAAAGTTTAAAAGCATTTCTAGGCCTCATCCTGCCATCAGTAAAAAAATGTAGCTACATTCTAAAAAGTATTAATGTTAATAACTGTTAATTATGATCTCATTGTTTCAAATGCTTTTCCTTTTTTCATAAGTAGCATGTAAGATCTTTGTGAGAAACTTTCAAGAGGACTTTTTTTTTCAAGTTTGTATCCTCTCTGCCAATTGATCAGCAATTTGTCAAGCTGACTTCTAGCACATAACAATGTATCCCCCCTTTATGAAAGTCTTTCATCTAGAAGAACACGCAAAAACAATCATGGAAGAAAAAAAATGGAAAGAGCTCATCTTAGCATTATCTGCATTAAGAAGGGAATTGTGATGACTACAGGTACAATACCTGAAGCAATCCATAATTCATGGGTAATTGACTGTGTTTCAAGTTGATTAGAATCCTTCGAACTAATCTAGCAATTTGGCATGCAGAATCCAGTGCAATAAAGCCAGAAAGAGCAAACATATTAACGGTAAGTATTTTCTCCCTAGGGTTCTCCATTTCTGTATAATAACGATTCAGAACAGAGAAATCTGTGAAAAGCAGAAGGACTAGGAGATTGTAGTTTGCAGATTCCAATATTTTTTTCCTCAGAGTATCAGTACTTGAAATGAATATATACCTTGACACTGAGACCTGTGCAGGTGATGTCATCTTCAGTATTACATGTACAGGAAAAAGATGACCCTTGGCCCCACACTGCAGATCAAGAATCTTTGCTTATTCTTTCCTTGTCACATATCACCTGAATGAGAGCAAAGATTATTTTTAAGGCTGCAAATACCACCGCAAAAGTTTGAAGTGCAGAAAGACATTTCTTTTTACTAAGCCTCATCTTGTGAAGCAGGTTTTGAATTAGAAAGTAAGAGATTATTCACACTGGGGAAAATGATGTGCACTAACCTGGCATTTTTCTGTGAAGAATGGTCAGCAGCTCAGAATTCAGCACACTATCTGGTTTACGCCATGATAAATGGGGCTCCTAGTCACAGTCTTAGTCCAGGAAATGTGGAGACCAGCTTCATTTCCAGACACTGTCCTGCATTTATACTAAATGAGGCACCAGTCCAGTGGGAAAAATAGTATGCAGTCGAACGATTAAATCCTGTCACTTAATACACATTGTGTGGGGGAAGGGAAGAGAAGGGCTGAACCACGCTTCCAAAGGCAGCGTTAGGTCAGTATTTGTCCAGCTTTTGTGAGTTTAACTTTGTAAACCTAATGGTGTTCTCTCAACTTTTTTGATGATGCAACTTCATCTTTCTAATTGTTTTGTTAATTTTTGTTCTCTCTGTCTCTCTCTGACTCACTTGCTCTGTTCAGCACGTACCTCGGGTGAGTCAGGAGAGGGCTAGCCAGGGGAGGACATCAGGGTGAACAACCCTCTGGACGGAGACATGAGGCAGAAAGAACAGGATGAGAAAATTGGCTAGTTGAGCAGTGATATGAAAAGCACCAGCTGTAGCCCAGCCTAGAGAGAAAGAGGGGGGAAAAGCTATTTCAGGGGAAGAGGGAAAGTGAGAGCAGAAGGACAGCTGTGAGAGGTGAGCACGGAGGGATGGGAAGGTCAGAAAGCTAGTGTCACTGAACAGGCATTGCCTCTTGTGACCCTTTCCCCCTGGCTTTCCAGCAGCACAGCAGGTATCAGTCTTCATCCCATGCAACACCAGGGTCAGAAAAGTTCTGGTGCAGAAAATTTCCACATGCATACACACTTATCACAGACAGGAAAGAGAAAAAGCACTAATAAGGAAGCAATCCACTCAAGTGTCCTGAAGTCTCTGTGTCCAGGTACAATATTCCCTGGAGACAAATGCTTTCTTTCCCCTTGGTGGCTGTCCTCCCCAAACAGGTCCTTGCAGGCACAACCACATGTCCCATCCCACTTACATCCAGAAACTAGACACTTCAGTCTCCTGCCTGGCTGTCACTTAGCACATATTTGCCCTCCCAAAGCACCTGAATTTACAGAACTCCCACCCCAGGTCCTTGCCATCAACACAAAACACTTCTCACAAAACAGCTCCCTCCCAAAGGCAGCTCTTTGCTCTCTCTATCACACTCCTCCCACAGAGATCCTAATCAGATGGCCCAAACCCCCAGCCTGAGCTCCTTATCCCTGGCTTCACTGACCCTGCTCCCAAGCCAGCCACAGCTGCAGTAGGGCTTCAGCATTAACTCTCTCTGCTCTTCCTCCCCTTTGCTTTAATCCAGGAGCCCAGCTGGTGCTGCAAGGGTAGGCAGGGCCACTTCCACAGGACTGGCTCCCACCTGGTCCTGCCTCTCCACCAGTTTTCCTACAGCATTGAAATTTCCATTAGCCCATGAGTTTGTATGTATATATTGGCTCAAATGCCTTATAAACACAGGCACACTTCAATGCGAGCTTGAACTCACAGGGTGATGCTGAGTGTAATGGGATCAGGCAGTTAGCTAAGCAGGAAAAGGCCATGGTAGGAAAGCATGGGAGCGAGAGGGAGAAGGTGTTTCTGAGCAAGAAAGTTGAGGGAAAGCAGAAAAACTCATGGATGGCTTGAAAAATAGTAGTTTGTGGTCAGGCAAGGGGGAGTGGTGGACAGAAATCCGCAGTACAGCATAATTCTCCTGGGAGATGCAGAAGTACAAATGCCTCATAGTCAGCACATGTATATATATATATAATGTGTGTATATATCTAATGCTATTTGGTACCTTGGTGAACAGGCACAATAAAAATCAAACGACCAAATTAGTAAGTCAGTGATTGGTGTAAAAGGGAAAAAAGGTGATTTCTGATCCTGCTGTCTCGTGATGAAGTTCACAGCCAGAACATCCTCTTTCAGTTGAAAAAGAAAGGGAAAAA